>JABUQX010000664.1:0-15383 GCA_015478945.1 Trachelipus rathkii | reverse complement strand
CTAAATCCTTCGGAGTTGGGGATCTTGACTTGAATTTGGACAAAATGCTAAAAAAATGTAGCTAAAAATCAAGGCCTAAAAGGTTAAGGATCAAATCTTGAGCATGGGGTAAAAAAGGTCAAAGAGGTGTGGGATAAACAGGCCACTTTATGTGGGTAAAAATACAGGCCGGTTGCGGATCATTATTCTAGCGTGGTAGTTGTGCACCCCTTTCACTACTACAAAGCTTTTTAAAGTATACTACCCAGCTCCATACTACTTTCTCTCTCTCTACTCTCAATCTCTCTCTACTCTCTCTCTTCTCTCAGTCTCTCTGCTCTCTCTCTCTCTCGATCTCTCTCTCTCTCTCTCTTCTCTCGTCTCTCTCTCTCTCTCTCTTCTCTCATCTTCTCTCTCTCTCATCTCTCTGAACGTTTGAACTTTTCTTTCCTAGGCAGCGAAATCGAATGCTATCTCAGATGTGTATAAATGTCGATGTAAGCCATTTTGTTTCGTTTTTCTATGTTTTTCCGTTATTATTTCTCAGGGCAAACATAAGAATCTGGGTGTGCTTTTATTTGCGCCCTGTAACATACTGCCTCTCCCCAAGTTTCTGGGTTTTTCCACATTTCCCTCAGTCTTCTTTCAAAGTAATCATTTCGTACATCTTTTTGCGAGATGAGGGTCCAATAACGAAATACCTCTGTAAATATTTATCCTTCACTCCTATCTCCTCCCTTGCTTATATATATTGGTATAAATATTGTAGTGTCTGTTGTTTCTTTTGCTCTGCGGATTCACATGCGCCTCTATTGAGACTGTGTTTCGAGTTGTGATCGCTTGCATGTGGTCTTGTTCTCTTGAATGCTTAGGATTCTACGTATCATTGTTTATGAAAGTACTTAAGACTGCTTGTCCTTTCCACTCCTCGCTCTCCCTCCTTTCTTTTTAATATTAAGTTCTAGTGTGGCATTCACTTCTCTATCTTGCCCTTCGAGGGGGCCTTGGTTGTGTCATGTGTTTCTTTTTTTCTTAATTGGACTCTCTCATGTTCTCTTTGCTTGGTAATTTATAGAGTCCTTTCGGCGTCCTCCCCTGATTGTTCTACTCTTCTCGTACTCGGGTGGTCTTCCTGTACTGTCTAGATTTCTTGTCGCGTTTGGCGAGCTTTCGGCTTCACGTTATGAAGATCTCGTACTGTCTGCTAGAAGTTTTTTTTTTTTCAAAATATATTCTGTCCAGTCTTTCCTTAGTTGGATATATGTTCTTTGTACGCCCGGTCTTTATAAGCAGTATCTCTCTCTCCCTGTTCTGGTGTGGTTTGATAGTGGTGTATGTTACCGGCTTTCTAGTGCTTGCTAACTTTTTATCTCTTATAGGTTTTGTCGGTAGGACCAACATTCCCCCGATAGTGTATAGACGTTATGTTTTGTTAATCTTCGGCAAGATTTTCTTTTACTCTTTTATTTAATTGTCCGTGCCCTTCTAGGGTCCTTTTTGTTCGTATTAGTGTGGTGATACCTTGTGCATGCTCATACAGTTTAAATTTCTTTTTGCGTGGCTCCATTCTTTGTCTACTACTTGGGTTGACACTGACTCTCGTCTTGTTTTTTGTGAGCTGTGTGCCACTCTGGTGTTGTGTATTGTGATGTGGTTTACGTACAGAGTATGTGACTGAGATGAACGTATTCTGTCGTGTTTACCACATCTCAGTTTCATGTATTATTATTACTCTTATTGTTTTTACTATATAATATATATATATATTAATATATATGATATAATTAATATAGTTATATATAGTATTAGTTTATGTTTATTATAGTTTCGTTATTTAGTACTTATATTTATAGTAGTATATATATATTTATGTATATAATATATATATATTATATGTTATATATATATATATATATATATATAGTATATATATATATTATATATTATATAGTATATATATATATATATATAGTATATTATATATATATATATATATAGTAGCATATATTATATATAGTATGTATATATATTATTAGATATAAATAAAATCTCTTTTATTTATGGTGTTGAGACTAATTATATATAGTATAGTATATAAGTATTATATGTTATTATTATATATATAGTTATATGTTATATTATAGTATATATATTATACTTATAATTATATATATAATATATAGTATATATATATAATATATATATATATTATATTTTTATATGATATATTTTATATATATTATAGATATAACATAACTATATAATAATATATATATTATATTAGTATAATATAATGTAATATATTATATATTATAATGTATATTTATAGTGTATATTATTATATTTATTATATATGATTATATATATATTATAATATTATATATTATATATATATTATATATATATATATATATGTATATAAGTTAGTAGTTATATAATATATATATATATTATATTAGTATTATATAGGATATATTGTATAGTATTAGTAGTAGTGGAACGTTAGTATTTTAGATTATTAGTAGACATTTAAACCTTTATTGTAAATAGCTCAGCTCGTCACGATTAGTGTCTTATACTATATATATTATAAGTTTATATATATTGAGATTATTATTATTATTATTAGTATATTTGTTATAGTATATAGTATATATTATTTTAGAGGTATTAGTAAAATTTGCTATATTTACTATAGGTATATATATATAATGTATATTGATATTTAGTATATATATTATATCTAGTTTATTATTTTTCGGTCTTCAAAAAATTTACAAAAGATGAATGTTCTGGACATACAGCTGTAACAGCATGTTTACTTTTTATTTTAAACTTTTATAAGGTATGGAATGATGTTGTATTGAGAGATGAATACAGTTTGCTTTATTCTACGAGAAGGTTGATAAAGAGCAAATTGAAAACTGTTATTAACAAGCTTAGTTATGCAGTGTCCTACAGACGAGTGTTTGTCTAGTTGATTCTATATATATATATATAGTATTATTGTATTTATTAGTTATATTATGATATATTATATATATATATTATATATAATTATAATATAGTAATATAATAGTAATTTCTAATTAGTATATAGTATATATATATACGTATATATATTATTATATTATTATATATTATATATTATATATAGTTAGTATATATATATGTGTATTATAGTAGTAAGTAATATATTATGTATTATAATATATAATTTATTATATTTATGTATTATATATTTTTATATATATATATAATTATTGTCTTCAAAATTTATGAAATATAGTTTACTATATATATATATATATAATATATTATATATACTATATTATATATATATATAGTATATATATTTTATATATTATATACGTATATATAATATTGTTAGTGTTATATATATTATATATATATATATATATTCTTTTCCAATTGAATCAATTCAAGCCTATGATATATTCCGGAAAGCCCTCAAACTCCTATGATTCGAAAATTGGTCAGGGAAAGTATTTTGTATGATTGTGAGCAAGAGGTGTATTTTTTAAGGTTGCAAGGATATTGAGCCCCCGATTTGTCAACCTGCTTTAGCGCAAACGTCTCAGTCGGAGTGCTTGCCCATAATAGGAAGGTGTGGGCCGGGCGTGGATTGCATCCTATATGTTGGCCTTTCCAACTGCGGGAATATGAGACAGGATTGATTTGTTTATTGAATAGATTGTGTACTGTTGTGTGTTGGCTTTGTTGGTTAGTTGATTTGTGTATGAGATTAGTGTAATACACTAATGCCGTAAACTGCAATACGTAAATAATACAGAAAATCTCCTATGTCGAATCAATTTTTTGTGTCTGTTCACGTAGCCGATACGAGGATTCGAACCATAACTGAGAGGGAATGCTCGCGTTTCTGAATGCGAACAGAAAATAGCACGCCTTAACCCCTACTTTGAGCCAAAGGCGTTAGTATATATATATAATATAATATATATAATAATATATATATATATATATCTATATTATATAGTATTATTATTAGTATATATTTATATATATATATTAATATATATATATATATATATAATAGTATATATATTATATATATATATATATTATATATAGTATATATATATATATAAATATATATATATATAATTATATTCATATATATAATATATATATATATATATATATATATATATATATATATATATATTATATATATATTATATATATATATCTTATATATTATATATAGTATGGTATGGAGATTCGTGTGTAGTTGTTATACCTATGATATATATATATATATATAATTATATATATATATATATATATATATAGTATTATCTAATATACATATTATATATATTATATTATAATTATATATATATATATTATACATATATAATTATATCTATATATATATATATATTTATATATATATATATAGTTAGTATAAGGTATATATATATATATATATGTATTTATATATATATATGTATATATATAGTATATAATTTATATATATATATATAGTTTTCATATATATATTATTATATTTTGAAAATAGCACAAATATTGATGATATAATTACTTTACATACACAGGTAATTGCTAATTGCTTAAAAAAATTAATATATGCAATGTGCAATGAATGAAATTTTCTCATAAAATTTTTTTTTTTTAAATAAATAGTACGATCCAAAGAATGAAAATTAACGAAAATGTTGCCGCTACATTGGCTCAATCGATAGAGAGACAGAATCTTCAGGCCAGGGGCTAGGGTTCAAACCCTCGTCCGGATTCTAGGTAGAAATTACCTAGAGCAGTTCCCCTCATTGAAAAGGGCAATAATCAGTTAATGGTCGAAATTTGTAAAAAAAAAAAAAAAAATAAAGAATAGATAAAAATTCTTGCAAATTAAATTGAACTATTTTGCTAATAGAGTCCGATTTAACAAAGAATTTTAGAACTGTGCTTAAATTGTCTGAATTTTTTTTTTTTTTTTTTTTTTTTTTTAATCAGAATTATCTCTACCAATTTTGTATTGAAAAAAAAAGATACATTCTCCCTACCCTAAATTTTAGCAGACTACACATTAATACTGTGATAGTAACTCGTTTGATATTGAAAAACAAGATCTGTGAGCTTTTATATATATTAGACTATAAACATTTTGATACAATCTGCTTTCAAAATTAATTGTCTCGCCCACTAAAAACAATGTTCTAATTATAAAATGCAATTATCTTTTTTGTTCCTCTTAAAAATAAATTAAAATATTAAATAAGATTAAAAAAAAATTCTCAATAGTCTATAATCTGCAAAAAAATAAATTTGAAAGTCTGGTACATATTGTGTGAAACTAGTACACAATGCATGGAGGTTGGTTCATAATGTACGAGTCTTATATATATATATATATATATTATATATATATATATATATGTTATATATATATATATATATATTATAAAATATAAATTCAGAGAGTACATATATTTTATATTATATATCAAGGCAGATAATGTTTATATAGACGGGGACCAGCAAGCTAGAGAGATATGAAGGTTACAATTCTTCTTTGAGATAAAAATTTAAATTTTTAAAATAAAAAGTTTGCTTAAGTTTTTCAAAATTATTTACAAATAATTGAGTTTGTTTTTAGGTCATTTAAATCTCTTTATAAGTAGAATGAATAAATTATTTGCAAAACAAAAAATAAATATGATAAAAAAAAATAATGTAAAATATGAACAGAACAAAAACAAAAACAAAAAAAAATATTAAACAAATATCGATTTACTTTATTGTTTAATTAATTTTAAGTTTATAATTAAAATTTGAAGCCATTAATTCATTAAATCTAATATAACAGTAGTTTATATTACATTTTAAACACAAACAAACACACCTACATAAACACACACACACACACACACACACACACACACACACGCACACATACACACACACACCTACATAAACATACACACACACGCGCGCGCTCGCACACAAACACTCCTAGAGTCTCAAAGAGATTAATGAAAATGGCAAATTTCCTAAACTATTTTACTTAAACGTATCCTATCTTATCAAAGGATTACCGATGTCATCCCAAGGTAAAGAAAAGGTTCAGGACTATGATATTGGTTATAAGATAATCTGGTTGGTAATCTTAATACTTTGGATTATTTTGGATTACTTTGAATGTCTATGGATTATTTTGGAATATTTTGGATTTTTTTTGAATGTCAATCTATTATTCTGGATTGTTTTGGTTGTCCGGAATGATTTATTCGTTGGATTCTTTATGATATGTATGATTTTTTTATAGATCATTTTGATGTCTATGGATCTATTTATGGATTGTTTTCGTTGGCATATCTGTGATGGCTCTACTCGTATAACTCTTCGGGGAATGGTGGGGCGTATATTTTGGGATTTTTAAGGGATGTATATTTTGAAAATTTTTTGGAATATATTGTATATTGATTTTTTTAATTTAATTTCATTACTTTTGATTGTTTATGCTATATATATGGAATTTATATTTGGGGGGGGATATTTTGAATGTCTTGGATTAATTATGGATTATTTTAATATTCTTAAGGGGATTTTTTGATATTATTCTAGTGGAATTTCAAGTGCTTGCTGTCAGATTCCAAGCTAATTCATAATTCAAATATCCATAGTTTTCGGGCTAAAATATGTAAGCGGAAAATTCGAGACGTGTTGAAACCTGACTCGGATTCCGAGTGGCTGTAATGTTCAGTACTAGGGGGTTTTGATCTATGGAATTGTGTACGAGATTCGGGATGTTATTCGTGAGATTCTTTGGTTCTATTCGCATTTGTCTAAATCTTGAAGAGTCGATTAAATAAAAAAAATTTCTTTTTGAACTGCCTTGGTTGAATAATAAAGAAAAATAGTAATTAATCTGTTGTTTTATTTGTAAAAGTTTGAGGTCATGAGACTGGCTGTCTATCGCTCAGTCGGTGTTCATCTCTCTATCTCTCCTCTCTCTCATTTCATTCTCAGTGTCGTTGATAGTTGGGTATTTATAAGATGAGTCCTCGGGTTATATTTTAATTATATTATGATATGGTATATAGCTTATATTGGGTATAGTATGATGAGCGTATTATAGATTATATGATATATGTATGAGGTTGTGTAGTAGTGTGATGTTTTGGTAGTGGTGGTATGGCGAGTATGTTATGCTGTAGTAATGTATATGGCTGGTGGTGATATATTTTATCAACTCTATTACAATGTATATATAATGTTATATATTATAGTATTAGGTGATATTGTATATATTAGTTTGTAATTGTATAGGTGAGTTATTGTTAATTTTATAATAAACCACTTATATTTAATTATGAAGGTGAGGGGATAGTTTAAATATTGATCATTGACGCAAGCTATAATTAAATATATTGACTGTTGGCTTAATGATACGTTTTTTTGTCCTGTAAGCATACGTTGATTTGGGCTCTCTTTCGTGAGTCTAAGAACGATGAATTGAATTGTGATGTCTTCAAAACTTTGTTTAATGACATATAGTGGAGTTCTGAATGTTTGTAACAAGTGCACAGAGAATCAATCCACAACAACGTAATGTATGATTATTTTGTGCTGTGTAGAGTGGATTTTTGTGAGTGTTGTGGGTAATAGATAGTGATGGTAGATGTAGCGGGATGTATGAAATGGCATCTTGTTCTATTGTAGTATTTGAATTTCAAATGTGACTTTGTAGTTTGTATGTTTTTGCTCAAAATCCAAACAACTCTCTGGCTGAGATTGAGACTTATAGTAGGCGGATATGTTGATCAAACATAAAGCCTTCTATGTCGTCTAGTTATGGTTCTATTGAGGTTGATCTGTTTGATTTAGATTAGCGTGAGATTGGAAGTGAGAACTGGAACCTTTTCAATTATATTATGATCTGTGTTGTTTGTGATTTGATTGATGAGGTGACTGAGGTGGAGTAGGATTGTGTGATTTGCTGGCATGGTTGACGGAGAATCTTTTTGGATGTCGTTCTGTTTCTGATGATGTTTAGGTGTTGACTTTAGTTCCGATAGAACAGTAGTGGGTCTTTAAAGGCTTGTCTTTCCCGTCTATATAGGAAATGTTATTATGTGTTGCATGCTGACAGACTGCATGGAAACAGTTATATCCCCCTCTCCTTTCGGTGTTATGTGGTGAGTTCCCCCTGCCCGATGGTTCAGATTGGTTAGATATTATTATTAAGAACACAAAGAAAATTATGTATAGTATCCAGGAAAATTGGAAAAATTAAAATGAATATTGAATTAATTTTGTCAATCGTAATTTAGACGTTTTGGAAATCAGAACATGGAAAAGGGGATTTATTTTTGTTTTCTGAGTGTAGGTGTGATGTGGTGTGGTTTGATGTGATGGAATGTATATGGATGTAATGGCTGCTTCATATAACAATATATTAGTGGTATGATAGCTGAAATTTAAATTGGACACGTAAAATTGTGATATAGCATTAGTTTTGAGGATGTTATGTTGTTGATATATGGTGGATTTGTGTTCGATGCGGGTATTGGATCAATTGTGGATGTATGAATGAATTGTGTATCGAGCTAATTGATTGAAATTATTGGATATGTTTAAATAGTGATGGGGTTTCCCGTGATAGTGGTGACGATGTGTATTAACGTTATGAGGGATGATTATTATGATGTTGTGGTAATTGTCGTAAGGTGTTCGGTTGTGGTGTTAGTAAAGGGTCGTGTGTGTGTAAGATGTTTTTTTTTGTATATTGTTTTTGTAGTAGTTTGAGGTATTTTTCTCCGTATATTAGGTGTGTTGTGGTGGTTCTCCGAAAGTAAAGTGTTTATATTGTGTGTGATGGGACTGATTGTGTTGCTGAAGTTGTTACATGCTGATTTGTTTTGTATCATGTGGCGATGGCTGGACTCATAGCGGCAACATGGAAAGGATTTAGCGGTTGGTTGGGAAAATTATTAGAAATTCATTCAGTATTACAACACATCGGGAACGAATCAGTTATGGTTGTATCTTTCATAGAGAGAATCGTGTATTAGGAGTTTGGTGGTGATAAAGTCGCTTATTAGAGTGTTGTGTGATTGAATTGATAGGGAAGTAAAGAGGTGTCTGGATTTCCATAAATTCAAGATAGAGACGAGTGCGATGACAAGGGACTTAAGCTATTTATTGTCCGCTGCAATTGAGCTGATTGTTTTGCTTGTCCAGTAAGATTTGCTTATATATTGGTTTATTAAAAGAATACGTTTTGTTTCATACATATATTTTATCAAGGTTATGAAATTATTTGAGGAAATAGGAAGGTCGATATTGTCGAGGTGTAATGAGAGAAAATCACTTAAACCGTTTCAAATTTTCTAATGATAATAAACCCATTAATTCCGATAATAATAATAATATTTAAAAAAAAGAGAGACTTTATTTCTCACTTCAGTTTTACCAAAAAATTATTTTATTTTATTTTTGTATTTCTTAAAATAAATTGATTAAACAAGAAAGATTAATTAATAGCAGAAAAGTGAGGTGCTGATAAGGGAGCGTGGTATTTGGTGTGTTGATTCTATGCTGTGTACTCTGTGAATTATTGGCCACATTTATTTATGGTGGAAATTTTCTTGAGCTTGTTTATTACAACGGACAGGCGAACTTATTTTCATTACTTGAAGAAAGGTCTTCTAATTCCCAGACACTATGTATTAAAAATCATGTTAAAGAAACACTTAGCTTCCACCATTGATATAATGAATGTTAAGAGATTAAATCCTCATTTGCCATATTTATTTTGGAGTGCCAAATTGCATAAAGGATAATTTGCCCTTTAAAAACCAGGAATTTATATTTTGGTTTACGCTCTTGATAAATATGTATCGTTATGACTCCAAAACTTAATTAATTGGCGTCCTGAAAACTCCCAATTTCTTTTAACTTGTCGGCCGGCAATATTTGAAACTGAAATTAAATTGAGCGATTAGACTAGGTTTTGTCCCATTTTGTCAAAATCTATTATTAGTTTTTTTGTCTTTTTTTAATGAAAACCGCCAATTTTTTGGAATGAAACATCGCCCATTTATCGGTATGAACCCCCCCTCCCCATTTTTTGGTATGAAACCCCGCCCATTTGTGTTATGAATTTCAGGAATTACCAAAAAAAAAATGAAATGTTTTTAAATTTGTGGAGCAACAAAATTTTTCGATAAAGTTTTTATTTCTTTATATAATTTTTTTTTATCATTTTTGGTTTTTAATCAAAAAGTTCACACCTCACAGGAATAGCCTCATTTAAGGAGGGGAATTTCTCTAGGTAATTGCTACCTAGGATTCGAAAAAGGGATCGAACCCCGACCCTACACTTTGCAACTAAATCGCGCTAGAGTTTAGCCATGGTGAACTGAATATAAGACCTATAAGGCCCCTTTTATACGAGCGCTTAAAACACAGAGGAAACTCTCTCTCATTTACTTTTTCAACTAGCGTTTGCAGGGCTTCAGAAACGCTGCGTTTTAAGTACTAGTATAGGAGGGGCCTAAGATGTTTGCATCTTAAATGTGTCGAAATTAAATCTACAAAAATGTATGAACAGAATATTTCCCAATACATTGAATTAGGTTTGATATAGACTACTTAATATAAATTTAGTAAATTAAGTTATTAAATTTAATACTATATATATTATAATACTACTACCTTACATAGATCACATATACTAACGCACTATAATATATCAATAGAATATATACCAGTATATTATTTAGTAATTTATCGACCAAATATCTATAAGTATATCACTCATACTAATATACTACGTATATAAACTCTAATCGAAGTATACTATACTACTATACTATAGCTATTTTATATAATCTACACTACCTATATATCTAGTAATATCAATACTATACAGTTATCCTACATATTCAGTACTACCAATATCTCACACATACTCGTACTCCTTGATATATACCTATATACACTATTATAAAAGTATACAATACTATACTACTAACTATACGTATTATACTACTATATACTATAGTAACTATACTAATAACACTCATACTACCATACTACGTATACTATTATTATTTTATATATACGAATAGGTACTATAACTACTATATCACAGATCTCTAGAACAATACTGTTTGATTGTGTCTGGAATCCAACGGCATATCACCGTATCAGTACCTCACCCTCTGCTACCTATATAATATACTCCTATAATATCAGTAATTATAATACATTACTACATCATTTGGCATAATACAGGCCCTCTATATAGTATATATATATATATATAATATCACTAGCTAATACACTTATATAACAATAATACTAACCTTAGCATACATACTATACTATGCAAAACAAACGTGTACTTTACCGCAAACACGGAACGCGGATCCGTCGGATCCTAAAAAAAAAAATATCTGTCTCAGGGTCTCATTCCTCTAGTCCGAATACACTCAAACCTAGATACGATGTTTCCCGGGGGGCAAAACTGACATTTTTTTCTCTATTTCTCATGAATTAAATGAGGTTTAGTATCAAGGTATAGGTGGCGGTTAGTGTCTCAGGTTGGGTCTCAGGCTCTGAGGTATAGGTTAGCCTGCGTGAAAGATCTAAGCTTGGATGTTCGCCCCCTGTTCCTTGGCACCACTCCATTTACTGTTCCCCGTAAGTTCTTTAAATTCACAAGAACTAAAAACCTATTTATGGTAGTGCATCCGATGTCATGATATAATTTGGCAAAAGAAAGAACGACAAGTAGTAATTAAAATCAACTTTCATGAAAACCAATTCTATTTTTTAGGTAATCTTTAAATCGTAAAAAAAAAAGACAAATTAATTGAATTACTTCCTAAGGAAATCATTACTCCCTTAAGGAAACGAGATTTCATTGGAAATCTGATTTTATAACTGACACATGTTCCCAATGTAAATATCTGATTTAAAACATTTTATAAATAGCAAAAAAAGTTAACTTAGTTAACTTTTCTCAACTTTTTTAATTTTTTTTTAATCAGTTTTCTTATAGTTTATGCGATATTTAATCTTTAAGAACAACTAGGTCTATGACAAAAACAACGTAATTATTATTTATGGAAACACTGTTCCGAAGCATTACTACTTATGCACTATCTACCACAGCTCACATCAAAATCAATAGTTTTGTCTTGTAATTCTCCAGCACGCCATAATATTCAAACAAGAGCAAATTCTTCCCTGCTAGAAAGACAATCATCTTCATTAGGACTCGGAAAAAAGTCAACAACAAGTTACATACATTTCTCAAGCAACCAATGTGATATGAGTTTTCTAAACATATAACATATATATTGTAATCATCTATCTAGAATTATCGCGTACAATTATCGGTTCATAAAACGTTTCTGTCACTATAATTATTATTAATATATTTTATCATCTCATTATTATTTCTCATTATTATCATTATTAATTATTATAATTACTTAAATTAAATATTTATCTCTTTATTATTGATTGAATGATTAATTTCATTATCATATACATATACATATTATTTTTAGTGCTATAACTTATAATTAACTATCTATTCTTTCCATTCACTTATTATTATCCATATTATTATATATTTTATTTAGTTTTTATCATTCTATGTTATTATTATTATTATCCATCTATTCATTAGAATTGCATTATTATTTATTTGTATTATTAATTCAATTTTATTATTATTCATCTATTATTTTCATTATTACTATTATCCTATTATTCATAATTATTATTAATCTTATACTATTTTTATCTATAACATCATATAATTAACTACACTCTTTTTGAATTACAATATGAAGCTCGTCATTCATTGATTTAGAATTACGGTAATTCATTAATTGTTAATTTTACCATTTCTACTTTAACACTAGATAGCCGATGCACAGACGTTCAATCACATATATTAAATATTATTATTCACTTATTCCAGGTATGATTACTATCTAATTATTCATCTAATTATTAGATCTCGCAAATCCGCAGTCACAAAAGAGGCATCAGCCGTACGCCTAGCAGAGAAAACTGCAAATTTGAGCTGGCAAAGAAGACGCACTTCACCTGCCGCCGGACCAGTTGGAGATCTGTCCAATCACTCCTACTCGATTGATTTAGTAGACACGGACTCTCGACGAGTAACGGCCAGTGTCTCAAACACAACCATCAGGGTGCGTACAATCAACAACAATCATCTACTCCCGCATGATCTGTCTCGCCTTTGATTTATAACTTATATTCTTCATAATAATATGTGCAGTGGCGGTTCTCACCACAGAATGTGTCTTCTAACACATGATCATGTACGCAGCAAAACTATACTGAGCGCTATTTCCTCTATAACAGTTTGTTCAGTATTTGTAACATGGAAAGGCTAGATACTCCTATCACTTTACTATTACCACTCAGAGAGATCCCCTCTCCTAACCCTCCATACCCATGGTTAAAAGACGGTAGGACCAATTAGTTATAAGACTTACCACGGAAATTGACTTAGCAGAAAAAACCTAAGTCGTACAGAGACATACTTACAGAATACGCCAAGTTTCTTAGACTTCACACTCAGCTCCAGCAACACATCAGTGAAGAATCATAGTAACACTTACGTGACTGTTTAGCATCCCCACAGTAAATAGAGATATATATCTCAGTACCAATTACAGAGCACACTTTAATCTCTTTCTGGGCCTCAAAGACAGACACTATCATATCCTATCTCGAATTTTTTAAAGGGAGCTGACCAAATGCGAAATTTAGTTAATGCTGTCTAACTCCTAAACACAAATAAAGTAGCATCAATACCTTGCAAATTTTAAACATTTAAACATGGAGCGTTCATGGGGCGCACTTAACACACTACCAATAGCCATCACCACCAACCCTGCTGGCTAAAAAGAGTTTCATTGGCCCAAATGGTTCAATTCGTTCGCTTAAAATATCCCTAAAATTTACCCCTGTGCCCATGAAAATCTGTTTGGCGCACTTTTCCTCAGTCATTCCCCAACACTCTGACACATTCTAAAAGAACGCCTGGATTAAATACCTTATATCACTAAATATATATATAAGTATAGTATATATATATATATATATTACTTATAATACTACATATATAAACTAATATACTATATACTCATAGCTTACTATACCGCTATATACTACCTAATATATCCTCCATACATAGACTACTACCTACTCGATAGCTATCATATAATATGTGGATACTATACTGTAATATAGTATATACTACACCTATTAAGTCCTATATACGTATATATCATATACTACACTTCATAATACTATAGCTCATATCATATATTCATAATAGTTCACTATCTCATATCATACAGACACTATCTACTAGATCACATCTCATATATTTATTATCTAGATTTATACCTAATTAAAATTATCTATCTCTATTCTTTATATCCACTTTGATGTCCTTAACACCATCACTTTTTTAACTTTCATAAATTCAACTATATATATCATGAATCATCATATACCTACTACTCAGTATAGACTACGCCTATACCTACAATCTACCTATGATACTTATTATATCTTATACCCGTGAAACTATCAATCAATGTATAAACCATCACTACGATCATAACATCCCGTACGTACGTACTACCACTACAACTATATTACCATCACTAACATCCGCTAACATGAAGCTAGCCTACTCATGCATCCACGTTCATCCGTATATACGTAATCTACTGACTATACCGTACTAGTAACCAGCTACCCCTAACCCCCTACTACTCTGCACGATATACTAATAATACCTACTACTAATTAATAACTCATACTTACCCTACTCAACCTTCATATTCTCGTCGTATGCTCATTCCTTCCTGAGTAACGGTCATAACTTAGCAAGTACTCAAAATCCAGTATCTACAGTTATGGATAGTTCAACAAATCGCCATCATAAGCATCCAAACCATCCCTGGACAAATTCGAAACTAAGGAGGTACACCATCCATAATCAATCGTCAATCTCGCAAGCCCAACAACACTTCCTTGACAGACATAATCACTCCTGTTGCGCTGGTTGGCAAGCTAATTCCGCCTTATGCCTGTGGAAGGCAGCATCGTTAACAGAATACACATAAAGTTCTTGCCTGTGCAATCCCAAAAACACACTCAACTTTACTGATGCAACCAAACGGCCACAACATCCAGCTTCTACATGGACACGTCCACACAGGCGCAACCGGACGCTGGGATACTCCAGTATGGATGTGTGTATCGCCCATCACACTCAAGCACACTCACTCGCACAAACCCCTAGAACTTACACCTGCAGCCCAAAC
>JABUQX010000663.1:20000-31345 GCA_015478945.1 Trachelipus rathkii | reverse complement strand
TTTGGATATACAAGAATTACATATATAAATATTATATAGTATATTATATGTATATATATATAATTTATATATATATATAAATAGTATAAGATATATTATATGTTATATAGAGTTATTATTGAATATATATAGTATTTATTAATATATATATATAATCCGTATATATGTATTATTAATATATATTATATAGAAATATATATTAATATGATATATAATATTATTGATATATTATATATATATATTATATATATTATATATATTATATATATAGTTATATAGTATAATAATATATATATATTATATTATTATAATATATAATAATAGTGTGTGTATTATAAATATATATATATAATATATACTATATATATATATATATATATTTTTTTTTTTTGCTTTTTTTGAATATCGTTGCTATAAATTGAAATACAATGAATTTAAGTGTAACGGACATGATTCAAAAGTTCAAAAATTTTAAATAATTATTTAACAATCCTTAATAAATATTGTTTTAAAAATGAAAATATTTGAGATTATATATATATATATTATATATATATGATAGATATATATATATATTATATATATAATAATATAAGTATAATATATAATATAATATATTATATATAATATTATATATTATTGGTGTAGGTCTCCATGTCAATTCAGGCAGGCAAAGGAAAAATGTTACCTTCAAAGTCTCAGTAGGTTTTGAAAATTGATCATTGTTAAAAATCAGCGAAAAATTAAGAACACATATTTTTTGTTTGCGCAGAGAACATTTCTGAGACAAGATATGTAGGCCACATCAGAGATTGGCATCCTAGGTAACCGGTTTTCAGTATCTTTGATTTTCGTACAAATAAATAGAAGTGCTGTATCTTGTATACGGTTTAAGAAGTATTTTTGATGCAGTTTTTGTTTTATTCTTAAAGATATTTCTGTTTTAAAATGATCATAATCTCTTTTTGAGAAAGGCGATGTAAAACCTTTATTGCTAGCGAGCCTTTTTCGCATTTTTTTTAAAAAAAAAAAAAATATATATATATATAAAAACATGCAGTAGCGCCCAAATTTATTATTTTTTTACTGTTTGTATACTATTGAGTCACTACATCCCTAAAAGAGAACTTCCCACTTTTGAGTTAACAGACCTTTAAATCTGGCAACCACGTAGCTAGCTTTAGCTACTTTTTTGTTCTTTCTTTTTCAACAATGTTGGTGTGTTATATGGGTTATTCCCTGATTGCCTGAGGTAGATTCCATGGTTTCCCGAGGATTGGTCACCATTCCGCCGGGGTCCTGGTGGCCTGCTGTGTTTCGTGGTTGCGTGTTGGGTGTGTTCTTCCGTCCAAACGGGTGAGGGGGTTGAAGCCCCTAACCAATCGTAATTCCCGCATCGGATGGATCGAAATAATTATGAGTGGTCATTCCTATGGAGGGTCATCGAAAGTAGCAATCCCGAGATTTGATTGTAACGTAATGTGGCGGCACAGAACCTGGGAGCGTGGAGCCTAAGCTCGAGCACGAGCTGTAAGAGGACACGAGAGCACGATCCGGACCCTAGAGTTTGAAATTTCTGGCTCTCAGAGTTCAAAAATGCAGGTGCTTTATATAAGGTGTTTTAATGCTTAAGATCTCGAATTGAGGGTTCCAAGGACCGCTCCCGGGCACTATATATCTTAGTATCTCACCCGCACGCTCCCCTCTGGGAGCGGTGATCCGATCCAACTGAAAAGCACTGAGTACTGCAGAAGACGCGAAGGTGAAGATGAAGAAGGATAAAAAGAAAGAGAAGGTCTTATAAGCCTGAGGCAACATGTAGTCATTGTAGGTGTGCCGTCGTCTGCTCCGGTGCAGTTTAGAGTTAGTAACATGGTGCTTAGCACCTTAAAGTGGTGTAATTTCTATGTTTTCAACGACGTAGATGCCGATTTTGAGGATTCCAACACCTGCTCAAAGATGCAGAGTGCATGACAGAGGAAATTGAAGGAAGGAACAAGTACAAAAAAAGAAAACAGACACAACAGACGATGAGCCAAAGCTGGAGCACTGAGCCGGAGGCAGTGCCTATGGTAAGAGCTAGGAGAGAGAAAAACAATAGGTAGCCAAGGGATAGAAGAAGGAGTGAAAAGAAAGTCATGTGACAGAAGCAACATTGTAGTCGATTGGTGAAGGCCGAACCACTACACGCGCCGGTGTCTGTGTCAATTGGTAAACACTGTACTTGATCACCGATAAGATTGGTGCTCTTTATAATATATATTATATATATATATTATATATAATATATATATAATATATATA
This sequence comes from Trachelipus rathkii, assembly GCA_015478945.1. Taxonomy (NCBI): domain Eukaryota; kingdom Metazoa; phylum Arthropoda; class Malacostraca; order Isopoda; family Trachelipodidae; genus Trachelipus; species Trachelipus rathkii. Next base: position 29,041 of record JABUQX010000663.1, on the reverse strand, counting down.
TTTATATATATATATATACTATAATATATATAAAATATATATATATATTATATTATTATAATAGTTATACTATAAATATATATATGTAGTCAAGGGTGTAGATTCCCCGAAGTATAAGAGTTTCAGTACTCTCAAAGGTTAATACTGCGGGTCATGTAACTTTTCACTTTTCACCATTTTTCTCCTTTAACTTCTGAGTGAATGTTTTGGTTTTTTTTTGCTGAGTCTGTCGAGTAACAGTCGCCCATATTATTTCGCAAAATAAAATGACTGGTGCAATTTAAGTACAGCTACATTGACAGGGTGAGCCATAATCACAATCCCACTTTCAAACACTTTTCCAATCTGGCTCCGGATCAAGGCTCTGGCTTCAGTTCATGTGCTCCGTCACTAAACTACACATTCAGGATTCTATTCATTCACGCCTCTTTAAATGCTCATCAAATGTTCATCCGATAACGAGCATTAACAGTAATTGGGTGCTCCCCCCCTCCACCTGCTTGAACGCGTGGTGACGCAACTCAACTCGGAAAACCATTGGGAATTTCACGTCGAGCTGGACATCAGAACCATACTAAACACCCAAACAGCAGCTCCTGCAACAACAAAACAAAAAGTAGCTAAAAAGTTGCCAAGGGTGCCAGATTTAACCTATTAAACTCAAAAGTGAAAGTTCTCCTTTTCAGGGAATGTAGTTGCTCAATAGACTGTGACCAACGTAAAAAATAAATAAAGTTTGGATTGCATTTTTTGTTTAAATTTTTTATTAAAAAAAAAAAAAAATGGAAAAAGTGAGCAATAAAGTTATACACAATATTCAAAAAGTATATACAATTAACAACAGAAAATATTACGTTAAAATAAATAAAAACTGCATCTAAAAAAATATCTGAAACCGTTTCCACGGAGATAACAGCAGCTTGAAATTTTTCGTCCGCAAATCAAAATTCGAAAAATAGTACGCTCGGGATGCCATCCATTTTGGTGGCCTATATTTTGGCTCAGAAATGTTTTTGGGCAAAACAAAAAAAATGTACGTGTATCTTACGATTTTTCCTGAATTTTATCATATTCAAATTAAAAAACATCTGATGAGACTATGACAGGTAAATCCGACACACTGCCTGAATTGATATGTGAATAATTCCAAATGTATTATGATTATTAATAATATATAATATACTATATATATATATTATATATTACTATAATAGTTGACATAACAGGTATTTGAAAGTAAACATGATAACCACGAAGTTAGCGAATGCTCCATCCTATAATAGATATGTTTTATTATGCTAGTAGTATAGTTTTCATATATATAGAGTAGTTAACTGGTACAGCTATATAGTTTATGTACAGTTGTTCTGTATAATTAAAACTAACGGAGATATCCCTAGAGTATATCCGACATAATATCACAAGAGTCGCGTCTCTCGGCCTCCGCTGGCATGACAGGGACTGTTCGTCGCCGCCCTCTGTGCCCCCATTCGGCCCTCGAGCCCCCTAATGGAGAAATATATGAATGTCCTGAACTAACCTCAACTTACTCGCATATAATTGAGTAAATAATAATTGGCTTAAAATTCTTAATATATATTATTATGATATTATTATTCTTAATTATTACTTATTAATATTGATATAATTATCATTATTATTCATTATTATTATTGATTACTATTATTATTTATAGACTAGAATATATTTCTGATTTAATAATCATCACGTCTGAAAAAAAATTTTCCTTTTGCAAAGTTAATTGAAGGCAAAAACAAGCAATAAAGAAAAGCCTTTTCTTTTACAAGAAATGCTTCTCAAAATCCAATAGCCTTACACAATACCTAGCCCTATGGTTATTTCAATCTAAGTGATTGAAAAGTGTGTCAGAAGATTAGTAAAACGTACGTCATCTAGGATTGGTCAATTCTTTTTGTTTGTGTTTATTTAACAAAAAAAAGTAAAAACTGAAAATTGCTGCTAAAATAATAGTAGTCCATTACTTTAACTCGTTGTTGTGATTTACAAAAATAAAGTAATTGTTAATTTCTATTGTTTAATAACTAACTAATTAGAAAAAAGTTCAAGCTTTAGACAAGAATGAGGCGTTGGTCGTTCAGTTGTGTTCGATTTAGGTAGCGTTTTAAAATTAAAATCGGCCTTAACAAGCTTAACTGGAACTGAGTTAATTAGCAACTTAAGAGCTATATGCAGAGATATACGATGGAATATATATATATATAATATATATTATATATATATATATAAGTAATTATAATAGCTAAATAGTAATATAATTATATATATATATATTATATAGTATTATATAAACTATTTTAATGAAGTATTACAGGTCGGATTTAGAAGACTCATATCGCTACAAGAAACATAATCCTCTGAAGATGTTCCTCAATATATGAGACGAACCACGCGTAGGCGGAATCTAGTAAATTTTCTTATCTCTTCTGTAATTAATTTTCAAAGATATATTTTAATAAACTAAATGATGTACAAAAATAAAATCATTTAGAAAATGTTATTAATAACATCAATAAACTTTTATAAAATGAATTAAATCCAATAATAATAATCATGAATAATAATTAAATATGAAATAATAATGAGATATAAATAAATCTCTTGAAATTTCGACATCCTCTGACGCCAGCTTATAGCAAGCCAGGAATCTAACGACTAGCTGCTCCGACTCGCACAGAGTTTCGAGCTTCCAGACTCCGGAAACCTGCGCGATCTCCATAGACTTAATTCCGCACCGCCAGCCCTGATATTATAGTATATAATAGTATATTCAGATATTTATATTATATGATACGTATATATACTTTAATATATAGTATATGTATCTTAGCTATTATTCTTATCATGATATTCTTTTTATTAATATAGTAGTATATGTATTTATAATATATATAGTATCTAGGGGATGTACCCGATAGTAATTCGGTGGCATACTGCGGTAAATCTGCGCGTTTGGTAGTGATCGGCTCCCATTTGTGGATGGTATCGTGGTATCTGGGTTAATCATGCGTTAGACCTTAATGGCCGAATACTTAGGCCGATACTCTCTTACGTGTTGGTGAAAAAGAAGTCACTGTAGAAGCGTTTTAATTCATAATAACGTATCTAAACTCAATAGATTGGTAGATATTGGGCCGTCATAGCTACCAGTAATGTTTTTTTCGCTACCGAGTTCTTGTTTAACTAGATTTTTAGCGTTTTCCTTCCAACTTGTCCTTCTAGCGTAAAATTACTCCTGCTATTTGGACAGACGGCATTTATATTATAATTGTATATCAGATTTATCTACTTTTTATTGACAATAGTATTCATTTTTGTACTCAATTCGTGAGAGAGCGTGTGATGTCGTGATGGTTTTTAAAGCTTGTCCTGGATATTCCTCATATTTGTGAGATATGCTGTTAATAGGTGTTTAATTCGTTTTAGTTAACCAATTTTAGGTTTAGCGTTCGATCATAAATTTTCCCTCATTTCTCCTTTGTGCTTTCCTGTGCGTTTCTATCTCTCGCGTGTTTGTCTTTTTTTTTTTTTCTTTTTTTTTGATTCGCGTGTGCTGCGGTGTGCGTTGTTGATGAAGCTAGTCGATTTGCATACACGGCTTCTGCCGGCTACGGTCTTTTCTGACTTACGGCCAACATCAATGCCGATGGCACCTCATACCACGTCTGCATTCCATGGAATCCCTACGTATCCTCATGCCATAGACTGTCTACCAATGTCCATGACTTTAATGCTTCCTGGTCTGAGACGCAGTGAGCCAATGATCGCTAGAATTTCTCTCCTTCAACTCGTTTAATATACCAACATAACTATTTATAATTTCCGTTGAAGGATGCAGTATTGCCTAGTACTGAGCAAGTATAAACATTTCCCCCTCACATTATACAGCCTCCGAGAATCTCGAATCTCCTAACTTGCGGATGGTTCCTGTGGCTTGAGAAATGCTCTTCCTTCAGCTCACACTAGGCCTTGATAGGAGCTTGCCTGCCCTACGTCTGTTCCTGCGGCATTCTAACAGAAACAAGATTTTCATGCCTTTGATTATCCCTTAGACTACTAATCTCACGAAGACTGTTATACGATCTTCTCACCAAATGACTGAGGTCTGCTATTAGTGTGGATGCCTTCAATGTCGGTACACAAGCACTGAATTGTCTGGATTCATCTCCTCGTGGCTTAGCTGCATGAGTATTTGGAGGGGGCATATCTCGCGTATGTATTTACCAGTCGCTATTCTCGACAACCTGATGGCTTCGAGCGACCTGATTATAATAACCTACACACGTCATTCCGGATCGTGCCCCACACCGATTCTGATACGCACACTTGACTACTGTTGGTTTCTACGCAACTCAGTCTTCTTAAACCAATAGTCGCACGTCGATGACCACCTTGCGCTCCTATCGGTTAAATCTAACCACAAACCTTATACACTTAACTTTTATATACGTTCTCAATCATCTCCATCCTTGCCTAGTGCGGTGTTTCTGGCGCACGTCGTCGACCGGTTCTGCCTACGAGTGTGGGGCATTCTGCTGACGGTGCTCTCAAACTTAACTTATAGTGACACCGTCGACTGCTTCTGGCACTCTCTCTTAGACACCCCCTTCAGAATTCTCGGCCGTGATAAGGAGTTGTGGGTGAACTGAATGCCCTCAGAAGATGTGGGATGACTGCAGCGAGTCGTCGTCCCGCCTTCTTGACTAAATCTTTTTCCTCAAAATCCATGGTTCTGTCATGCTTGTTCTCTGGATATTTCAGGCTAGAGACAATGCTAATCGGGTGTGGAAAAATTCTCGTTCCTCTATATCACTCTTGCCAATTTTCATTCGTTGCAAGAAATTGTTGCAAGAAGCTATACTCTTTCGATCGAGCAAAGCGACTTTCATAAACGAAAATGCGCTGGACCTCCTTGTTCCTACGACAAATCTCTCAGGCCTTCTTGCCAAAAAACATTCTAACACTTCTGTAAATCATCCCTTAACTCCTCTTATTCACCTCGGAGATGAATCTTGTTAATACTTCAACTGAAAAGCCAATAATCTCTTGGCCTCCTATTTACACTCTAATTCCAACCCTGATCGATTCTGTATTCCTCTTCTCCTCCTTCCCTACTTCAATTGTCCTATGCCTTTACCTTCTTTCATTGATCGGTGCACGTGAGCCCTGAAATTATGAACGTTAGGAAGGCGGGTGGCCCCCAGGATGGCATTCCTCCTCCGAGTTTTTTGAGGAAGTGTGCTTCCGAGTTATCCCCGACCCTCGTTCAACTATATCTTCTATGCCTCAATTACTCAGCACTTCCCTTAGTGTTGGAAGCGCGCATATGTCCCAACCTATGTCCGAAAAAATGATCCTGCCGCATGATCCTTCTATACTATCGCCCCATTAGCTCTCACTCTGTAATTCCTTTCTAAGACTTGGAAATCCTTCTCAACTCTCATTTCTTAAGATCATCTGGAATCTCTTTCCCTTCTTTCGGATTACCAGACGGCTTTCGTGCTCGAGATCTACTGGCGTAATACTTTCCTATTTAACAGATTATGGTTCTTCCGCCCTTAGACTACGGAAGACTTGTGTGGTGGCGCTTGACATACCAAAGCATTTGACCGGTATGGATCGCGTCACTTGCTTCTCCAAGCTTCCCCTCATTTGGGTTCCTTCTCTCTTTTGCTACTATGTCTAGCTTCTTAAAATCGCTCAATGTTGGGCGTTTGTGATTGGGGCGAATTCTGCTTTTCTGTCAATAGTGGGGTTCCTCCGGGGTTCTTGTTTTATCTCCTACTTTATCTGCTTTCACAAAGATCTTGTCACGACACATCTAACCTATCTCACTCAGATGTCGATGACTTGACCCTTCCTTCTTCAACTCATTTCAATTCTGCCCCTCTTTTACTTCTAGACATTGCCTCTCGTCCTTAATTTGCCTCTCGTCTTAATCTACTCTGCTGATCTGGATAGAATTTCAGGTTGGGTCCGTCTCAAAGCTTGAAATTTAATGCTTTAAAACCCACTCTACAAATCTGCTTCGCTCTCCGTTGACAATATAAACATCCTTGCCTTAACAATAAACAAAAAAATGTTTTGAAAACCTCAAATCACAGTGGTTGCCAGGGCGTGGCCTCCAAGAAACTGGAAGTTCTGTTAGAGTGCAAGACTTTTTTTTCCTCTTCTCAGTTACTTCCCCCTATACAAGGGCTCATCCGCCCTTGTGTAGAGTACTGCTCTCATATCTGGTTCATCCCGGCTTTTGGAGTCAGGGTCGCAGTCAAATGCCAAATAGGACAAATTATAACTGTCCCTGTACTTTCTTAGTTCACTTGAACCTTGTATAATTTGCCGGCGTGATAGTCCCTTTCTATAGGTACTGAGGAGGCAAGTGCTCGAGGGAACTATCCACTCGCCGTACCACGACCTTTACGACGCCCTCGTAGCCACAAGGGGGGTGGTCGGCACAATGAGTTATTGTGTTGAAGTTAGTAAACTCCAGACTGTGTCGCTGCGTCTATTTCTTTCACTGCCACCGATCTGTTCTGTGGAATTCCTTCCATCAATCATCTGTGTTTCCTACTCTATTTATTCCCCCTCACTTTAAAGCGCGTCTGTACCCTCTGTGTAAATGCGTTAGACTGATTTTTGAGCGTTCACCACCTCACCCTTGAATAGGGTTCTGCCCGTGAGCGCCGGTGACAATGTAAAAAATAAATAAATAAAAGGTTCTAAGAAGGAATTCCCTTAAGCTAGCTGAAACCCATCAAGAAGGCTAACCGTTCCGCGGTGAACTCACTTCTAGAATCATAAACAAGCATAACCGAGGAGTCTTGCTCGCTTGACAAAAAAAAAAAAAAAATAAAGATCAGAAAGTTTTTAGCTGCCTTAATAGCAACCCCTGGCAACAGCACCTGATAGTGACGATGGTGGCTTTTTCACTCAAATACAAAACTTACTGAAACGAGATTTGATATGTTTGACTTGATAATTCATGAACGAAATTGCATTGACATCTCATCACCTTCAAAGGAATCACACCAGGAACCTCATCGTAAAAACTGAAGAGACATCATCAAGGAGCAAAGAATTCATACTTCGCAGCTGTGAAGAGGAGATGAGCCTCTTAACGAAAACATGCAAAATGCTGCCTAACAGAAGAGAACGCTTTCATGGGCGGTGGCCATGAAATGCCAAGTTTGTCAATGATATCAGTGCTTGCAGGCAATAATTATCAGCCCCCTCATCAGTCGAGAGAGAGCGTATTATAGTGTAGGTAGAATGTAAACACCCAAAAAAGGAACAGCTCGCCAGATAGTAAGTGAAAGGTTTGGGTGTTAAGTAGATAAAAAATGTGTGAAATTTTTGAATTTGAAGAATGACGGTTTTCTACCTGAAGGGAGTAATTTTATTATTCATGTTGAGTAATAGGCGTGTTTTTTATTTTGTCTTTTCATCTGATTAATGAGGTCTCTTCTTTCATTATTCCTATTCTTATTCCTATTCATTTATTCTTTTTTTCTTTTCATATTGTAGCTAGTTAAGAATCTTCTTGTAAAAGTGTAATCATGTTAAAACATAGAAAGCTAAGTAGCTAAACTACTTATACTTAGCTGAAAATGAGATTGCGAATATTTTAAATAAACACAAACATAAACAAAAATCTATTAATATAATATTTGGAGTAATCTACCATAGATATGCTATGTTAATTTAATGCTTTAATTAATGCTTTAGGTCTTTCCCTCATATGAAATATAATGACTAAGTATTGTTGTACAGGGAATGCATCTTGAGTTGCCTAGCAGTTCACAAATGTTCCGAATCTGTGGTATTTATTATATATATAAAGTACCGCACGTATCGGTAATCGGTATCTGGTACGGCACCTAAAAATAGAGTATCGGTATCGGCCTCTTTTCGGGTATCGGTACATCCCTATAATATATATATATATAAATATTATATATTATATATATAATATATATATATTATATATTATTAATATATAATATAATTTCTACATTTTATATATATCATATACACATAATATATATATATATATAATATATTATATATATACGTGCTGTTACTAAAAAGGGCCCACAATTTAAGTTGCGGCAAAATAACTACAAACTATTAACATATATGAATTTTAAAATATATTTTCTAGATAAGTCCTATGTATGTTACCACATAAAAATTTTTTGTTTTTGGCTTTAAAAATTGTAAAAATTATTAGACTCGAAGTGAAAAAAGAAAAAAAACCCGCTAAAAATGGGGCCCATGTGTATGACAAAAAGGGCCCCAACCCTTTTAACTCTTGCTAGAGTTAATTTTTTGGTATTTTTAGGTTATTATCTTATTATTTAAGGTTTTTGTGACTAAATAGGCAGAATATTTTTTTTTTTTTTTTGAAATTAAAATAAAATATATTTGTTAACACCACCTTTAAAAGTTTTATAAAATAAGGTTGAATTTGAAGCTTTGAGTCTACTTAGATTTAAGGTAATAAAATCCATTCTTATATTTTACGCACAGCATACGTAAATAGAAGAATTTTTTTTTTTTTTAAATAAAAAAAAATTAATAAAATAAAAAAGGAAAATTTCCCTTAAATAAACAAAAATCCAAGTGGCACAACTCTTATAATCTCTCTATTATATATACTACTGATTAATCAAACAAAGTTAAAATAAATATCGGCCCTTTTACATAACATTTAGACAAAGTGGCCTTTTTACGATAAAAATATTTTTTGACAATATTAAAAAGTAAAACGAAAAAATAAACAATATGACCCGTTGTTAGGTATATAACACATATAGCAGGTCAATATTCATTCCAAGAAAAAAGTGGGACCTTTTTTTGTCATACACAATGGCCCTTTGATAGTAATTTCGATGGTACCTGTGTGTGATTGCGCACCAAATGTCTGAAATTTGGTGGGGTTAAACTTTACTAATGGGACTGTTAACATAATTTAATCAATATTAAATAGATTCTAGAGCTAA
>JABUQX010000663.1:15000-17500 GCA_015478945.1 Trachelipus rathkii | reverse complement strand
TGATTATATATATATATATATATATATATATATATATATATATTTAATCTTACTTATTTTTTATACTTATGGGCTTGCAGGAGATTTTTCATTTTCAATACTATACTGTATAGAAAATTATTTCTGTGAAAGTGAAATAATTACTTTTTATTAAACTTTTGTATTTAGTATTTTACAGAAAGATAATAAATAGGTCTATCAATTTTCACATGGCTGTTAAAAATGAACAGACATAACCATGCTTCAATATTTCAAAATTACTAGCGCACTTGGTGATATCTACTAATAAATTTTGGAATGAGAAGATATTCAAACTAATTTTTTTAAGATATTTCAAATGTTAAATGTTTTCACTTTGCTTGACTTTGGAGTGTATTTCCAAGATTATTTGGGAGATTCATACCTGAACATTCCAGACCAATTGGCAATACATGATTTAGATAGGGGAGGAAAGAATTATTGAAATTTAAGTGATAGAGGAATTTTAACTTAACTGTAAATGCATTTTACCGTATAAATAACATTAACACTTGAAATGTCAGCAAATCACCTATTCATTGCACAGTTTAATATTAGCTGTAATGCAGGTTGGCATTAAAAAACTACCCCCCCAAAAAAAAAAAGCGTACTGCTGGAAGTGGTTTTTTTTTTTTTTTTTTAGCTATTATTTTCAACAATGAGAGATTTTTAAAAATAACTAATATTCAATAATTTATATATAAAATCCCTATATTTCATTTTTTAATGAGAGTATGGGTTTTGAGCCACACCCTCCTTGATGGTAAAGCAGGTGTGTTATCACCCGACCACAATGAGCTAAAAGGAAACCCGCCATTTACTTCTGAAAGTTTATTTCTTCCCAGAAGAATAAGGTACTGTCAATCTGACAGTCACCTTTGGTAGATCTCCCTGCTCACATTCGGGTCAGGGGTCACACAGGGTTAAGTGAAAGTATATTTCGGGTTCTACGTTGTATTATAGAAATCATGCTAAGTAAATATGCACGTTAATATATTTATATATAATATCCCTATATTTCACTTTTATAAAAAGTGAAATATAAGGATTTTATATATAAATATTTTAATGTGCGTATTTACCTTAAAATGATTTCTATAAAAAAATATGCAATAATAATAACTAGGCTATATTATTACTATATTATTTATATAGTATGCAATAAAGTATAAAACTAATTTGTAACATTGGATTGAATCAAGTCAGTGAATGAATCACATTACATAATTTATTTCACATTAGTAGCTATCTGGCTGTTTAACACTGTCTTAATATTCATATACTCCTACATTACAAACTAATCGAGCAGAAATGATAACGATAATCACAGAAAATCTTCAATAAATATATATATATATATATATATATATATATTATATATATATATATATATATATATATATAGTATATATATATATATATTATAATATACTATTATATATATATATATATAATAATATATATTATATTATATTATAATAATTATAAATATATAATTATATATATATATATATTAAGTGATGAGCAGGTAACATCCACATCCGGCATATTTTAAAGATCGCGCATGCTGCATCCGAGCCTGGCCGCGCCGGATGTTGCGCCGGATATTGTAATTGTTGAGATGTTTGATAAAGAATTTTATAATAATAATCTTAAAGATATGATCTGAAAAATGAAAAATGAGTTGAACTCAATTCAAAAATGGCTTGATATTCGCATATCTTACTGTTTTTCAAAAGACCCTAACTCGGCTGAAATAGTAATATGTCATATGATGGAAAGAATGGTAATGCTCAAAGAACCTCTTTGCTTTGTACGCCATTTTGTATTCCAAAGTTAACATTCTTACTAGTATGGAAATGACCATCAATATCACTTAAGCTATTGAAACCATGTTGATGAATTACCAAAAAAATCAAGCGCCCTACAGCTTCTGTCTCCGATGTAATACGATGATTAATCTCAACGCTAAGAAGCATTTTGAACATCTTTAAATGAAAATGATGCGGTTTAAAAAAGAATGAAAGATGTAATAAAACTAAGAGCTAGAAAAACGCTTTTGGTTCCTGTGGAAATTAATGACCTTCATTCTATTGCAACCTACTTAGATCCCCAATATGAAGGCAAGTTTTTTTTGTAACACAGTTAGAACAAGTTAAAATCGATCCCTTGGTGCTTGCGTTGAAAAACTGTCAATCAGAATCAGTCCTATTAATGTCGCCACCCATTAAAATGGAAAAGATGAAATCTAGCAGAACAACACCTTCTACCAAGCAAACCAATAACAAGATTCTGGAGAGAATTGTCTACGTCCCGTATGTGGTGAAGAAACACACGCATTATACCAAAAGATGTAGTGCAAAAACGATTGGAAAACTATCACTAATAAAAACGACTAGACACAAGTGATGATCCTATCAGTTGGTGGAAAGTTAAGCAAAATGTTCACTCACGCTTAAGTAACTTGCAGGAAATTTCTTGG
>JABUQX010000663.1:0-10000 GCA_015478945.1 Trachelipus rathkii | reverse complement strand
CCGATCTGAAGGCCGAACCTTCTCTAGTAATTGCCAGCCTAGGTTAGTCCAATCGTGTGAGTTGTTGTCACGGAGACCACCGAGACCCGCGTGGTACCCAAGTGGACAATTAAGTATTAGGTAGAAGTTAATGTAGTTATATATAATATATTTATTGAAATGTTTTTTATTATATATATATATATATATAATATAATGGGTAATATATATATAAGATATATATATATATATATATAATATATATACTATATATATATATAGTAATCCGTAATAGTTTTATTGTGAGATGTATTGAAATAGCCGATATATAATATATATTTAAGGGGTGCGGGTCCAGTTTGGGAATCAAGGGGGAAAAACAACATTTTCCTCTAGGAAGCTTGTAAAAATAAAAGGATAATATTGCGAAAAAAATTTCAAATAATTCGAATCCTTACAACAAGTAATTAATTATTACAATTAATAATTCGATGATATTTATATCAAATTATTGTTCTAATATTGTAATCATTGTTCTAATCAGCAATATTAATTAAAAAGTAAATGATGTATGCAGTGCACGAATAAGCACTTCGGCACAGCCTAGGCGTAGTCCGTTAGCCGTATGACCATTCGCGTTTGGTCAGTTATGATGTAGCGTACGCCGTAAGGCCGTAGCCATAGCCGTAGCGTAGCCGTAAGCCGTAGCTCTACTCTGAGATTTCCAACACAAACCAAATTATCCGCAATAATAGGTAGGGCACCTCCACTCTCTTCCATTCCATTCATCATTCTAGCATCTTCCCCTGCCACCACCACCCTTCTTTCATTTACACTAGTTACAAATTAAATAACCAAGAGACATAACACATCTCTGACTCACTCTCCTTATTAATAATTTAAAACCAAATCACTTTCAAACTTTTTGATTCCCTTTAGAGACCTGCCCACCACACTACTATATTAATTATTATATATATATATTATATAGATATATTTATATTATATATTTATATATATATTATGTATATGATGTGTGTGTGTTTGTGTGTATGTTTATATATAATATTGTACTGATAATAAAGCTGCTGCGCTTGAATGTGTGTTGTGTGTGTGAGTAGTGTTTTTTTTTTTTTATGATGAGATAAGAGAGAGAGAGGATATATTATAGATTGTGAGGGAGGGACGAGCGGAAGAAGAGATGAGATCCGTGACTGGAGGTCGGAAGTAATGAGATTTTAGCCTGATGACGAGAGATGAGACCGATATCAGGAAGAAGAGAGAAGATTGAGATTATAGGCAAGTCGCTCCAATTTGAAATTCATATCAAAAGGTAGATAGAGAGAAAATCGACAAAGAAACTGTTCACGCTTTTTAAGAGATAAAAGCATCCTTTCTTTTGTTTGTTTGAGTGTGATTCCCGATGAAAACCTTTAACCGAATAAATAATAATTGAAAACCCCACGATTTATGCTTTTTGTATACCGTATAATCCAAAAAGCACAAAATTTTTTCAGCTAAATTTTAATTATTTAATAATTTTACTGATGAATTTTATTAAGTTAGTCATTTCACAGATTAATAATATTTAGAATTCCTTCCCTTATACCAATCACCTACCTATTCTCTTTACTGCTTAAAAATTTCAAATTTACTTAAGAAAACTAATAACACAAATCGTATGTTTTAAATTCAACTCTCCAATGAGAAAGCTTTAAATTGGGTCCTATATTTTAGCTTTCCAAGTTGTTACTGTAAACAACATAATGTACGATAGTATGAACGAAGTTTGATAGAAATTCAAACTATTTATCATCAGATGAAAATTGAAAGATAAATGGAAAGCCCACTGTAAGAGTCTGATGGCAATATTTAATAAATTAATAAATCGATTATTTCAAATAAATTGGTAATATCATATTCAAATTTTATTAATCAAAAATTAGTTCAAAATATGAATTTAAATCAACAATTACTTTTTTTTTTTTTTAATTTTTTTAATAAGTCAACCTGGAATACTATAAATTAATGAGCAAGATAGTGTCAATAATTAATATACTATTGAACTGGAGAAAGTAACTAATTTTAAAGAAAAATTAAGATAAAACCTAAATGAATATCTGCATTGATAAACTTAGATTGATAATCATATTAATCAAGTAAAACGGAAGAATTAGATTTAACAGTATCTATAAACGTAATCAATAATCATTATAATATATAATATATATATTATATATATATTATATATTATTAAAAATATATTATACATTATTTAATAATATGTTCTTATATTATAAATCTGATAAATAGAATTAGATAACAGCAGATAGTTGAGTAAAGTTGGTTATAAATTGGTTAATATTGACCTATAAAGTATAAATATGGCCATTTTTACTTGAGTAATAGTATATAATAGTATATAATTTTTAAAATTTATATAGAATATATGGTACTTTACTACTATAAATATGATATATATAGTATATAATTGGTGACAATATTATTAATTGGTGATAGTGTTATTAGTATTCTTAGTATTATAGCTGATATATATATTATATATAATATATTGTGTTCGTAAAATAAATAATTGATGTCAATTAGTACTGTATGTTTACAGTATCCTTTTTTAAAAGTATTATATAGTAATAAATAAAATAAATGACATATAGTACATTTGCCTTATAATGCTATATATATATATATATTGAACTTCCATCGAAGTTTTCTTTGAGGTCCATATTCTTTAATAGAATGTGAACAGGAATAATTCTCGATGATTGTCATATATTATTATAAAAAGCCGCAATCACGCCATATACTTATTCGGGACTCTTGTAAATTATGAGCTATATAAATATTATATAAATAGCATACAGCCGTATATATATATAAAATTTAAATCAATTTTAAGATATTAATTATTATTGTTAATTATTATATTCATAATTTATGATGTGGACTTTATTTTTACATATAGTATATAGTAGTATTTATATGATATATAGTGAATACTGTTTGTTGACTGATTATTATACATATTAGTAATATACTACCCATATACTTTTAATGAATTAATAATGATATATTAATGCGTCTAAATGTTTTACTCCCTATGATCCGCTTTAATTTCTACCGCACGCCCATCAGATATATAATTAGTATGTTAGGGATGTATTTGTCTTTTATTTTTTATTATTTCTGTTTACTAGTTTATTATTTTTTGTATTATTATTTTTATCTATATAGGTCCCATTTTGGAAATATCATCTGTTCATGACGCCCACAAAAGGGGAGATTTAAAGAAAGATATATTATATATATCTATATAACAATATAATATTATATTTTAATTATGCGTTTGAACTGCAGTCTTCTTCAAATATTGTAAGTCTTATATATTACCTATCTCAGGTACATATATTTAATTTATATTAAATTTATTCCTATTATATATTATTCTAGAAAGAAGAAGATATATATGTGGAGTCTTTTTCTACCTATTTCGTAATCCAAATTGAAGAGTAAGGAGTTTGGTGATTGATTGGTATTGGTACTTGAGACCATGATTCCCAGAGAAGGAGAGTATGAGAATTTACTTTTTGGTTAACACACTAAGTAGGATAGGATTGATTTTCTAACTCCCAATATTTACAAAATGATATAAATTAGTTGAAACGTAAATAATGACTTCTTACAAAATTGGACAAAAAAAAAAAAAAAAATAAAGCCCAAAAAAAAAATATTTATAGATGAGACAAAAGCTTTTGTGTGATGCGATCATTCAATTAAACCGCGGTAAAATGAGGTAAAATCAAGACATACAAAATAATAAACAAATATGCTTCGGTTCTGCAATATATCCAATTCACTTAATAAAAGATAAAAGAATAAATAGTAACTTCAAATACGTTAATAATATATAAATAATAAATAATAATTAATAATAATAATAATAAAAATAAAATAAATATAAAATAATAATAATAATAATAATAATAATTAAATTAAATAATAATAATAATAAATAATAATAAAATAATAAAATCGGCTGTAGAAAACTATCACCATCCATTTGAGCAAATTTGAGTGAAAGAAAGGATCTTTCCGTTTAAAAAAAATGATTTAATAATTAATAAATAAATGAAAAATAAAGGCTAAAACATTACTATTATTCATTTTCTTAAATATTATAAAATTCAGATAATTGTTTGATTATTTTAAAACAGTTGCTGTTATAGCAATCCGTTTTTTCTTGTTTAAATCAACTTAAAAGTTTGTTTTACGGGTTTCGTTTTTTTTATAGTGTTTAACTTCTCAAAATTAAATTTTTTGCAATGATGCAAAGCTCATTATAAAATTTTTCTGACTCGGGAAAACTTATAAGAGCATTAATATAAATGAAAATTTTACGTTTATAAATTTATTAAAAAAAATTCACAAAAAATTTAAGGGAAAAAAATTTAATTTTTATTGTTTTTTAAATATATCCTCATCACACATACACACACTGCACAACTCCACACGTTGTAAACACACAGCACACTACTCACATATATTATATATATTATATATATATATATTATATTATAATATATAATATATATATATTATAATTAATATATATAATATATATATATTAATATATATATATTTATATATTAAATATATAATTATATTAATATATAATATTATATATTGTCAAAAATAAATTTTAATGGAAAAGTGGAGGTTTAATAACAGTATTTGTGCGTTCTTAATAAAAAATGAATGTGAGTCGAGGTTACAACACATGATTAATTTTGGCTCATCCCAGGGATTTTGTGTTAATATTACTCTTCAGGGTTTCATAGCACCCCGCAGCTTATTGTGTAATGCATATTTTTCTCCTTAACGTCTCTTAATTATTATAATTAATAGTATAATAATAATAATTTCTCATTCTACTATAAATGAGAAATGATGATGAAGTGAATGATAAAGATGAAATATAATCAATAATAAATGAATAAGTAAGATATAATAAGAATGTAAATGAGAGATATATTTTAGTATATTGATATATATATATTGTAATATTAGGTAAAGTACTTCCTTCTGATATGTACAAGATTATACCCTTATATATATACTATATACCCATTATATGATAATAATAATTATACTGAGTCCTAAATTGACATCCGCATTCGCATCCGCGATTTGCGAACTGCCGACCTAATGACCGTCGACGCATCCACGACATCGCACATTCCGCACCTCGCTTGAAGGGAGGATAAAGCATGGGGACGAGGGTCTTGGAGAATGAGAGGATGTTGCGGTGGGAGCAAGCATTTTATTATATGCATATTAAATAAAATTATTTTCAATATATAATCTGGGAGTTATGGGAGTAGTATGATGTAATGTTTGAAGTGTTTCGATTTCTGTAAATTCTATATTAATTTATATATATATATATTATATGTATATTATATATTAATGATACTTAATATGATAACTAGATGATATTGATAATAGAGAGATGAGATGATAGGATGTGTTATGATAATATATATATTTTAAATTAAAGATACAATTTATATAATATAATGGTATTCATTATTATTTGGAAGTGATAATCACAGTAGTTATACATATGAAGATCGTAGAGCCGTGTACGTGGAAGATAGCGGAGAAGAGTGAAAGAGGAGGCGAAAGTGAGGAGGTGAGAGGACTATAGAGCTAGAGGCAATTAACTGGATGAGGGAATGTATGAGGAGAGATACGAAAGAAGGAATTTTAGATTTGGCAGAGGATAGGGGAGCGAGAGGATTGAGTTATGTGTGAAGTCAAAGAACAGAAAAATGGAGAGAAAACATTGGGTAAGCCTGGAGATAAAAGAAAAAAGGGGGAACGAGTAGCAAGTACTTTTGATGAGTTGTGTGAATGTGGAAGTGCAGGTCGGGAGAGGAAAGGGAGAGAGAGAGAGAGGAGGAGAGAACATGGAGGGAGAAGAGGAGGAGGTGTAATAACGGAGGAGGAATGTGAGGAGAGGCGTTAAGAAAATGAAGAGCGGAAAACTCCTGGTGAGGATGGGGAATAAAGATATGAGGTTGCTGAGGCGAGGGAGGAGGGGGCTAGAGCCTTGATTGCTCATGAGATCTGAACGGTTGGGTGGAGAGTAAGGTGCCGGAAGTTGGGGTATAAGGTCAATGAGATATGAGTTGCCACGATTTTAAGGTGAAAGGGAGGAACGCAGAGCTAAATTGTAAATTATAGAGGAATCTCACTAATGGATCACAGGCGAGTTAATATGAAAGAATATGAAGAAAAATTTTAAAGTCAATAGATCAAGAATTGGTTGAGAAGCAGTTGAGAATAGTGTACTGAGAGGGGGAGAAGTACTACAGAAATTGAATGGTATGATGACGAGTTAGGAAAATTGAATTAAACAGGAGGCGAAATTCTGTAATACGAATGAGAAGATAAGAGAAAGAGGAATATATCAGCTCACTCTCGTCTCGGTGAGAGCATGAGAGAGAGAATTGATTCTTACCCAAGATGAGAAGCTAGTGGAAAGTTCTCAGGAGAGGAGGAGATTTGAGTTGCCGAGAGCCGATTACTGATAAGGGCGAGATAGAAGGATACAATACGTGGAAGTAAAGCATAAGATAAAATGTTTAAGCAACAGAATATAAGCTGTGTATGTTATTGGGTACTGGAGTGGCAGAGGAATGTGTAGTGTGCTGGTCGACCGAAGAACTGTTGAGAGAGATGGATACAAGACCGTGTGAGATGGAAAGAGAGAGATGGTATAGAAAGAAGAAAATATAAGATATGTAAGAATGAGAGAAGAAAGAGGTGAGAACAACAGTCATATAAGAGGAGTGTAAAAGAGGGATAGGAGAGAGGATGACGGAGTACATCAGGGTATATTCAAGTAGGATATTTGTGGCTAGAGATGAGTTGGAGAGATGGAGATGGGTAGAGGAGGAATGGTTGAAGCAAGATGTCTAGTAGATGTTTCGGAAGAAAAGTTGAGAGAAACAGGGAACTTGAATATGAAGTTGGAAGAAAACAGAAATAATAGTTAGATAACAGGCGAAGGAAAGGAGGGGGTTGTAGTGGAGGTAAGCGAGGTGAGGAAGGAGTGATAAGAAGATGTGGTAATTAATATCTGGAGACTTGGACGAGGGAGAGGAGTGTGCAATGCGAATTCGAAGTAGGAAATCTGAGCACACGGAGGAAGAAGAGTAGAGTTAAGATATTTGTGTATGAGAGCGAGAGAGTGAGCAATATATGAGACGAGGGTATATACCGCACTACTCTTGTCTAGATGGATAAGAGTGATATGAATAGTGAAACCGTTAAAGGATATGATTGCTTGAGAGAGGAGAGAGAGAGTGCTATCGGAGGGAGTGATGACGACCGACTGCTGGTATGGGAGGAAGAGAGACATGGAGTGCGAGGGAGGAAGAAGTAGATGCAGAGAGACGAGAGAAGAGGAAGAGATGAATGATGGATTGAGCGGTGATTGAGCGAGAGAGTAGTGGATGAGGCACCGAAGAGACACGTGAGGAGGGAGAGAACCGGTAGGATAGGTAGAGACCATGGAAGTAGTAATAGGGCGCTCAGTTTCAGGACTAATCGATGTAGGACGCATGGAGGATGAGTCAGGAGAGGGAGGAGCTACCAGCAGTTGAAGATGATGTTGTGGTAGAGGAGAGAGTAGAGACCGAGGAAGGACCGGACGGAGGAGGAGGACTAGGAGGGGATTCCGACCTGAGGGACGAGAGGTGCCGAGTCGATGAGGATGAAGCTGAGAGAGATGATATGGCCGGGTACGGATGAGAGAGAGAGACGAGAGGGAGTATGACGGTATGTATAGCCCAAACTCGACGATGTGAGTGGGTGCGAGGACACGCCAGCTGGGTTGTGCTCACCCCGGAAGTGAGGTCTTTACTAGGCGCCTGGCACTGAGACCCTGAATATAGGAGTATCTAAGTTGTATGATATAAATAATATATCTATTTATTCTTTATCATCATGTACTTATATATATTATATTAATTATATAATTATATTATTTATTTATTTAATAACGATAATTATTTAATTGATATTTAATTTATTATTATTATTATATTATTATTTTATTATATTATTATTATTATATTTTTATTATTATTATATTTATAGTTATTATTAATATTATATATTATTTATTATTATATTATTATTATAAATTTATTATTTAATTTATTATATTAATTATACTTATATTAATTATTATAATAATTATATTATTATATTATTTAATTATATTCAATTATTATGATTATTATAATATTTATATTATTAATATTAAAATATAATTATTTTTATTATATATAATTTATATAAATTTGATTATTATTTAGTATTTAATTCATTATTTCATTTTATCTGTCTTTACATTTCTGCAATTATTGTTTTTAGGCTATTGGTTATTTAATAACTTGTTAAACTGTGCTATCGAAATAATGATAATTATATATATATTTAAATATATTATTATTTATATATATATTAATAATATATATATTATATATATTATATATATTTTATTATATAATATATATAATATATTATATTATATATATATATATTACTTATTATAATATATATAATCTATATAAATATATATTTATATATAATTCTATATAATATATATTATTTTTACTTCAACTTCACAAGAAGTAAACCTTCCGATCCGCCTCCGCAATCCGCTCCTCATCTACCTTTTAAGATATACCGCTAACTCAGCATCCCCCGCTAATCCCGCTCTCATCTCATACTTAAAGATCCGCCCCTGATACATTTCACGTATCATCACGCTCAGTCTTTTTATTATGCTCCGGTCCATCCCTATATTATATATATGATTACTATAAGTCTTTTGTTGATCACTAAGTAGAGTGGTGTTGGGTGTCTACCGGCGTATTTAGATTTTAAACTATCACATCTAACTTCTTAGCCTCTGTCTTATGCTGCATCCAGTATGTTTTTGCTCTTCCCAGTTTTCGTTATCCTCTCCATAAATTATATCTCTAATAACTCTTTGTTTATGTCAATTTATATTTTCATAATTAGTTTATCACCTATATTATGTATAAATTCATGCAAAGTTGTGTATATATCTACGTCTTAGATTGATTTCAAATATTGAATATGATTGTAATTATATCTTCTCTGTTAATAAATTCATTTAGATCTTGATTGTCTTCTCTGTCTTTCATCTAGCTTATCTCAATATCACTAATAATTACGTGTTGTTGCATTCTTTATCTTAACGGAATTGGTCTCTGCATACACAAGTCATTGAAACCTGTCAAAGGTAAGAGTGCTTGTTTTTATAATGCTTGCCTCGATCAGCGAATATGTTGAAAATAAAGGTCAATCGGAGATTAAAATCTAAATAAACTATAGTAACGTTTACGATTAGAATAGCATTCCTACAGGAATTTAAGATAATAGTATTGCATGAATAAATAATTCCGAGATAAGTTATTTAATAAATATATATATATATATATTTTATTATAATATACTAGTGTACAAATTATATTATCATCATTATATATTATATTATATATATATATTATATATTATTATTATAATATAATATATATATTTATATATTTATAATAATATATATCATATAATATTATTATTATATATTAATTATTTATTATAATATTAATATATATATTTTATATATAATATATATATATAAAATATAATTAATATATATATTATATTAATTATATATATATATCTCTAGTAAATATATAGATTCCGGGGTAACTTTCATAGGCCGTGATCCACGGCCTCAACCCTACGGGCTGGGTCACTGAGTTAGGGGGTTGTTGTGTTTTGTTAATATATTCTCCCTTAGGCCTGTACCTGTTGTGTCAGATAAAAGATACTCCTACTTATCCTGTGATAAATTTATCGCTCTTACCAGAACTGACATCCTTTAGTTATTACTGTTATG
>JABUQX010000662.1:10000-20000 GCA_015478945.1 Trachelipus rathkii | reverse complement strand
CATCATCTGAACTAAAAAATAATGCCCAAAGACAAACATAACACATGCTTAAGCCAGGAAGTAAACTTTTAACATTAACAGAAGTTCCACACTTAACACCGTAACCAACTAACGATGTATGCAAAACGGAACCTAATCTTGACTTTCAAGCATAACTCAAACATATTAACGTTAATCCTACACTAACACAGTAACATTTTAGCAAAAATTTATCACAACATTGGTTAAATTATCATACAGACCAGCGAAAGTATGCTAACATAATAAGTTTCCCATTATTAAAGTTAACAATAACATTAACTGAACTAAGAAAATAATGCCCAAAAGACAAACATAACACATCTTAAGCAGAAATAAACCTGTTAACATAACAAAGTTCCACACTTAACACCAGTAAGCAACTAACATGGTATGCAAAACTGACCTAATCTTACTTTTTCAGCATAACTATAACATATAACGTAATCTTACACTAAACACAGTAAATTAACGTAAATTTCTCACACATTGGTTAAATATCATACAGACCAGCGAAAAGTATGCTTAACAGAATAAAGTTGTCCCCATTAATAAAGCTAACATAGCAGCAACTGAACTAAGAAAATAATGCCCAAAAACAAACATAACACATCTTAAACACGAATAAACATTCAACATTAACAAAGTTCCACACTTAAACACCAGTAAAGCAACTAACATGTTATGGGAAAACGTAACCTAATCTTACTTATTCAAGCATACCTCTAACATATTAACGTTAATCTTACAGTGACACACATAAACATTAACTAAAATTTCTCACAACATGGTTAATTATCATACAGGAGCAGCCGAAAGATATGCGACGTAACAAAGTTGTTCACACTAAAAAGCTAACATAGCATCATCTAAACTAAGAAAATAAAGCCCAAAGACAAACATAACACATCTTAACAGAATAAACTGTTAACATTAACAAAGTTCCACACTTAACATCAGTGAAACAACTAACATGGTAGCAAAACCAACCTAATCTTACTTTCTTCAGCATAACTCTAAACATATAACATAATCTACATAACACGAGTAACATTTAGCAAAAATTGATCACAAACATTGGTTAATTATCATACAGACCAGCAAAGTATGCTAACGTAAAAATTTCCACATAATAAAGCTAACATAGCATCAACTGAACTAAGAAAATAATGCCCAAAAACAAACATACACATCTTAAGCAGGAATAGCAGGTCAACATAAAACAAAGTGCCACATTACACCAGTAAAGCAATAACATTAATGCAAAAACGTAACCTAATCTTACTTTTTTCAGCATAACCTCAACATATTAACGTTAATCTTACACTAACAGAGTAACATTTAACTAAAATTTCTCACAACATGTTAAATTATCATACAGAGCAGCGAAAGTATGCTAAGCGTAACAAAGTTTCCACATCAATAAGCTAACATAGCGTTAACATGAACTAAGAAAAATGCACAAGACAAAACCCTACACAACGTACAACCAAATAACTGTTAACATTAACAAAGTTCCACACTCAACACCAGTAAAGCAACTAACAAGGTATGCAAAACGTAACCTATTCCTACTTTTTCAAAGCAATCTCTACAATAACGTTAATCTTACACCGACACAGTAACATTTAACTAAAATTGCTCACAACAGTGGTTAATTATACTGATCAACGAAAAGTATGCTAACGTAATAAAGTTTCCACATCAAAAAACTAACATGAGCTTAACATAACTAAAAAATAATGCAAAAAAGACCAAACCTACACAACTTACATACGAATAACTGTTAACGATTAAAAAAGTTCCACGGAGTTCTTTATATACTAGCAGTGAAATATGCTAACATAACAATTTTTTCAATAATAAAGCTAGCATAGCATCATTATGAACTAGGAAAATAATGTGCAACGACAAAGCTAACACATCTTACGCCGTAATAAACTGTTAACATTAACAAAGTTCCACACTGAACACCAGTAAAGTAACTAACTTTACATACAAACGTAACCTGTTCATACTTTTCCAACATATCGTCTAACATATTACTTAATCTGACATGACACGTAACATTTATCAAGAAAAAAGTGTTCATAACTATACCTAACCATCATAATACCTAAAGGGTAAAGATACGAATAAAGTAAAGTTTTTAGACTTATCTCTTTAGACCTCCGCCTCCGTTCAAAAAATACCAGCTCTAAACATTGAAAACATTTTACGCTTTAACTATTTGCCATAAAGTGATGCGAATACTTATTATATTACCCGGCTGCAGGAATTACAAGCAATGAGCAGTCGCCATTCGTTACGATTAAATAAAATGACACATCGTTGGAAATAACGAAACTCTTCGTGAAGATATCAACAACAAGCGTAGAGATGCAGGAAGATGTCATTATCAACACAGCGAAAAACTATCCTACTGAAGAAAATAGTGTATAAAACATCCTTAAATGTAATGGATTCTTTCGACCAATCAGAAGAAAGAGAAAGTAAACAAGAATACGACGTACGAGTGAACCATATCAGTTCAAAAGAATATATTCTCTTCGACAACAACAACAACAACAACAAACAACAACAACAACAACAACAATAACATAGTACAAAGATAAGTTCTTTGGAAATACTAACCAATGAATATATGCCTAGTACATTGTTCACAATAATAAAGCTAGACCATAGCATACCAGAGCTAAGAAAATAATGTACAAGACGATTCTAACACAACTTAAGCACGAATAACTGTTAACATTAACAAAGTTCAACACATAACACTGAAAAGTAAAACTGACATTGCATAACAAAAACAACCTTATCATACTTTTTACCAAACATATCTCTAACATATTAACGTTAATTTTACATGACACAGTAATATTTAGCAAGAATTTATCATACCCTTGTTTAATTTCATACAGAGCAGTGAAAGTATGCATTCGTCACAAAGTTTTCATCAATAAAGCTAACATACATAACCTGAACTAAGAATATAATGTACAATAACAAACCCAACACACCTTTACGCACGAATAAACCACTAACATAAACAAAACTTTCGCACTTAACAACAGTAAAGTACATAACACTTCGTCCAAAACGTAACCTATTCACACTGTTTCAAGCATCTTTGACATATCAATGTTAATTTACATTAACATCGTAATATTTAACAAAAAGGTTAGCATAAACCTGTCTAATCATCTATACTGACAAAGAATATAATTCTAACGTAACAAATGTTTGTACATAACTTCGAAAACATTTAACAAAAATTCATCATAAACTCGTCTAAATATCATAATCCCCAGCGAATAATCGCAACATAACAAAGTTTTAACCAAACATACAAAAAAATAACAAAATTTTATCCTAACATAACATACAAATAATAAGTTCTTTGAGTAAAATATCACAGTTAAACGTGATAATTTACTGATTTTAAAGCAGAAATCAGTAAATCAGTAAATCAAACCACCCATTCCCTGCAGTCCCCTACCCGTCCACCCACCTGTGATCTATTGAGCATTGATTCAAGTCATATTTCAATTATCATTTTGACCAAACATAACATAAAAATATGTTTTTATATACGAACCTACGAAATATATGCTTACCAACAAAGTTTTACATCAAATAAAGCAAACAAATCATAAACCGCGAACTAGGAATTAATCTACAATGCAAACCTAACATACCTAACGTATGAATAATCAGCTAACATCCTGAAAAAATCCCTACTGATCAAGGTAAACTAGCTAACAGGTCATACAATACTCATATGTTCCACTTTTCGAGCATATTAGCAACAGATAAGCCGTATTATCTAACAAATTCCTTAAAGTTACCAATCTATCAAAGATGCCACCATCTTTGAACTATGAATTGACACTATCTTTATCAAAGTGTCACTCGTTTCGAGTTAAACTCATTTGAACCTATAATAACGTAGACATTAGCAAAAGTCTAGGGCAAACCTAACATTATTCAACAAAACTTAACCTAGGCTCACCCTAACATATCATCGTCAGTTAACACAGTAATATCTTACAAAAACTCATCATTCCTAACAAATCAGTGGTATTTCCACATTGTCATAGTAATATTTAACATAACGTACTTAACTTACGAATAAACAGTTTTCATTAACCAAGAGTATCTAAAGCAACACATTACCTTCCGAGAGAAAACCCAGGAGGGATCCTTGAAAAGGTGTGAATCCTGCGAGGCGTGGGATCACACCGAAGGTGTAAGCAGCTTTTGGGCCTCAGCCGAAGGCTGAGCCTTACCCCTCCTCGGAGGGTAAAGGCCCGCGTACACCCCTTCGTTGATCCCCCCTCGCAGGATTCACACCCTTTCAAGGGGCCGCATCCCCCTGGGTTTTCGGAAGGTAATGTGTTGCATTAGAACTCCTTGTTAATGGAAAACTGCTATTTCGTAAGTTAAGTACTTATGTAAATATGTTACTATGACAATGTGGAAATACCACTGATTTGTTAGAGAAATGATGAGTTTTTGTAAGATATTACCGTGTTAACTGACGATGATGTGTTAGAAAGATATGTCTTATTAAGTTTTTGTTGAAATAATTCCCGTACTACTTTGGGGAGTTTACGTTGTATTCATTAGGTCAAATGATGTAACTCGAAACGAGTGACACTTTGATGAAGATATGGTCAATTCATAGTTAAGATGGTGGCATCTTTGATAGATTTGTCACTTTGTTAAGGATTTTGTTAATAATACGGCTTTTACCTGTTGCTGAATATGCTCGAAAAGCGGGAACATATCGAATATTGTATGACCTGTTAGCTAGTTTACCTTGATCAGTAGGGAGTTTTCAGGATGTTAGCTGATTATCCATACGCGTGGTATGTTAGGTTTGCATTTTGTAACATTATATTCCTAGTCGCGGTTATGATTTTGTTAGCTTATTATATGAATGATCGAGGTATAGTGTGAATCGTACTCAGCTTATTAAAGAACATATTTTAGTATGTTTGACCAAAGGATATTTTAGTATGCTTGAATCTTTAGGGTTATTGCTCACAGTGGGACGGTAGGGGAACTGCAGGGCATGGGGTTGATTACTGATGTTTACTATTACTCTTAAAATCAGTAAATATTACGTTTACTGGGATATTTACTCCAAAGAACTTATTTTTAGTGATGTTATGTTAGGATAAAATTTTGTAATTTTTTTTTATTGATGTTAAAAACTTTGTTATGTTGCGATTATTCGATAGCAAAATTGAAATTTAGAAGAGGCTATCATGAATTTTTTTGTTAAATGTTACGAGGTTGATGTAAAACATTTGTTACGGTCAGCATAAGCTTTGTCAGTATAATGATTAGACAGTTTATGCTAAACTTTTGTTAAATATTACGATGTTAATGTAAATTAACATGATATTTCAGAGATATGTTGAAGAAAGTGGAATAGGTACGTTTTTGCGACGAAGGATGTACGTCTGTGTTAAGTGACGAAAAAGTTTGTAATTTAGTTATTCGTGGTTATGGTTGTTGGGTTTGTTATTGTACATATTATTCTTAGTTCAGGTTATGTTATGTTAGCTTTATTAATGTGAAACGTTTGTTACGTTAGCATACTTTCACTGCCTGGTATGAAATTTTAAAACAAGGTTGATGATAAATCTTGCTAAATATTACTGGTCAATGTAAAATTAATCGTTAATTAGTTAGAGAGTATGGTTGGTTAAAAGATGAATAGGTTACGTTTGTATGCAATGTTAGTTACTTTACAGGTGTTAAGTGTGGAACGTTGTTAATGTTAACAGTTATTCGTGCTTAGGTTGTGTTAGATTCGTCGTTGTACATTATTTTTAGTTCTGGTAATGGTATGTTAGCTTTATTAATGTGAAACATGTTACGTTTAGCATATATTCATTGGTTAGTATCCAAAGAACTATCTTGCTACTATGTTATTGTTGTTGTTGTTGTTGTCGAACGAGAATATATACCCTTTTGAAACTGATATGGTTCATTCGTACGTCGAGTCTTGTTTACTTTCTTCTGAATGGTTGAAAGAAAGAATCTCATACATTTAAGGGATGTTTATACACTATTTCTCAGCTAGGATAGGTTTTTCGCTGTGTTGAGGCGATGACATCTCCCCTGCAGCTCTACGCTTGTTGTTGATATCTTCACGAGGAGTTTCGTTATTTCCAACGATGTGTCATTATATTTAATCGGTAAACGAATGGCGACTTGCTACATTGCTTGGTATTCCTGCCAGAGGTCAAGCTAATAAGTATTTGCATCACTTATGCAAAAGTTAAAGCGTTAAAATCGTTTTCATGTTTAGAGTTGCGTATTTTCTGAAAGGCAGCATGCGATACCTTAAAAAATGGTTCAATTTATCGTATTTACTCTAGGTATTGTGATGGTAGGTATGTTATGACACATTTTTTGATAAATGTTACTGTGTAATGTAAGATAAACGTTAATATGTTAGAGATATGCTGGAAAAAGTATGAAACAGTACGTTTTGTATGTAAAGGAGTTACTTTAACGGTGTTAAGGTGAACGGGTTAATGTTAACAAGTTTATTACGGCGTAAAAGTGTTAGCTTGTCGATGTACATTATTTTCCTAGTTTCATATGATGCTATGTTAGCTCTATTAATGTGAAAAGCATTGATAATGTTAGCATATATTCACTGACTAGTATTAAAGAACTCAGTGAACTTTTTTATTTTGACAGTTTATTCGATGTAAGTTGGTAGGTTTGTCGTTTTGCATGATTTTCTTAGTCATTTACGCTATGTTAGTTTATTGATGTGAAAACTTTATTAGTTAGCATACTTTCGTTGATCAGTATAATTAACCACTGTGTGAGAAATTTTAGTTAAATGTTACTGTGTCAGTGTCAATTAACGTTAATATGTTAGAGATATGCGTGAAAAGTAAGATTAGGTTAAGTTTTGCATACCATGTTAGTTGCTTTATACTGTTGAGTGTTTTGGAACTTTGTTAATGTTAACAGTTTATTGTGTGCAAGGTGTGATAAGGTTGTCTTTGCATATTTCTGAGTCATTTACGCTATGTTAGCTTTATTGATGTGGAAAACTTTGTTACGTTAGCATACTTTCGCTGCTCTGTATGATAAATAACCAATGTTGTGAGAATTTTAGTTAAATGTTACTGGATAGTGTAAGATTTAACGTTATATGTTAGATATCTGTAAAAAAATAAGAGTTAGGGTACATTTTGCATACATTGTTAGTTGTCTTTACTGCGTGATTAAGTGTGGAACTTTGTTTAATGTTAACAGCTTATTCCTGCTTAAGATGTGTTATTTTTGTCTTTGGGCATTATTTTCTTAGTTCAGTTGATGCTAGTTAGCTGTATTAATGTGGAAACTTATTATGTTAGCGAACTTCGCTGGTTGTTGATAATTAACCAAGTTGTGATAAATTTTGCCTAAATGTTACTGTGTTAGGTAAGATTAATGTTAATATGTTATAGTTATGCTTGAAAAAGTAAAATTAGGTTACGTTTTGCAATGTTAGTTACTTTACTGGAGTTAAGTGTGGAACTTTGTTTAATGTTAACGTTTATTCCTGCCTTAAGATAATTGTATGTTTGTCTTGGCATTATTTCTCGTAGTTTAGATGATCCTTGCCTGACCCCATCGGTTCGAACATATGGATTTCGTCGATCATTATTTGGCGGTAATGCACGGTATTGATAAATTAACCATGCATAGGTTGCTACGTTACTGTTTTAGTCTAAGATTAAAGTTAAATGTTAGAGTTATGTTTGAAAAAGTAAGATTATGTTACGTTTTGCATACCATGTAGGTGCTTTACTGGTGTTAAGTGTGCAACTTTGTTAATGTTAGCTGCTTATTCCTGCTTAAGATGTTTATGTTTCTTTTGGCATTATTTTCTTAGTTCAGTTGATGTTATGTTAACTTATTAATTGGGAAACTTTATTATGTTAGCATACTTGCTGGGCTGTATGATAATTAACCAATTTGTGAGAAATTTTAGTTAAATGTTACTGTGTTAGTGTAAGATTAACGTTAAATGTTATAGTTATGCCTGAAAAAGTAATTAGTTAGCGTTTTGCCATTACCATGTTAGTTCTTTACTGGGTGTAAGTGTGAACTTTGTTAAGTTGACGGCTATTCCTGCTTAAAATTCTGCAGTTTTGGGGGCTTTATTTCTAGTTCTTCAGTTGATGTATGTTAACGTTATTAATGGGGAAACTTTATTATGTTAGCGCATTACTTTCGCTGGTCTGTATGATAATTAACCCTTGTTTTGATGAAGTTTTGCGTAAATGTTACTATGTTAGTGTAAGATTAATGTTAATATGTTAGAGTTATGCTTGAAAAGTAAGATTTGGTAACTTTTGGGAGTGCTATGTTAGTTACTTACTGGTGTTAAGTGTGGAACTTTGTTAATGTTAACAGTTTATTCCTGCTTAAGATGTGTTATGTTTGTCTTTGGGCATTATTTCTAGTTTAGATGATGGCTATGTTAGCTTTTAATGTGAAAAACTGTGTTACGTGACACTAATGATTGATTTTGTATAAGAACTGATTTTATGTATGTTTATCCAAAATGATACTCAAATATGACTTGAACAATAGATCAATAAGGACAATAGATTCACACACCGTCAGGAGGGTGCCGGATGGCTGCAAGATGTGTTTATGTTACTATTACTGATTTAGGGTATGCTAAAACGTTACAATTTAGTAAAAATTGACCTTAATCAATAGATCAATAGATGACAGATGGTTGGATGGTGGTTGGATAGTGTTTGATTTAGTGATTTACTGCTTGAGGGTATGTAAAAACGTTAATTGGTAAGTTATTAACAAAAAAAGAATAAGAAATTTATTTATTATTATTTATTTATTGATTTATTTTTTCTTAATGGTTCTGAAACCATTATTTCGAAATCTACAGACTCGAAAACCTATATAAAGACACCAACATTGTTGTTAACGATGTTATTTAACTTGGCACCGCAGCGCTCCAGCACCGTGCCGGAAGCCAACTCGCTCAGAGTCCATACCGGTCTTCTAGAAAATCAAGTCTGAATCCTCTCAACCAAATTTCAAGCTTTTATACGTAATATTTAATGTTTGAAGGGGGAGCCCCCCCTCGGGGACCACGGGACGTAACTTCGATACAATTGAGGTTACGCTCATCATCTAACCACCCGCCAAATTTTAGCAACGATCGAAATTCGAGACGGAGGCACTGGCATCCGCGTCGGATCCAAAACCGGATGCGAAGAAAAACCGCGCGGAACGCAAAGTCGGATGCGTTAAAAAAACGATTCCTTACAGATCGTTTTTCGACTCAGATTCGATTCCTTCGAAATCGAATCTTCGACGTAAGAATAGATAATAATAACATTGGTGTATGGTGTATCCACACGCGGCGCGCGCGCTCGCTCTCATGCGCATCGAACACCTGGGCCGATGATTACCCGTTAGGCCTAACTCAATCTCGTGTTGGAAAAGCAAAAGGGTATAAAACGCGGGCGTAGCGGCTACGCTCTCGGGGGAACCCCCCTCTATATACATCCTACAGACTTGAAATTTACACGGATTTGAGCTTATCCCATATATACATTATATTCAAGTTTTCAGACCTATACTCTATACCTTCATATCGAAAAGGGTGCTAGAGCTCAAACCGGAACACACTACTATATAATATATATATATATTATATAGTATATATATAGTGAGTATATAGATATATATATATATATATATTATATATATTATAAATATATATATATATATATAATAATTATATATATATATATATATATTTATATATATATATATTATAATTTGTGTGTGAGGTTCATCATAGTATTATATTTTTTAACTTCTAGTAAATAGTATATAAATAAAGATTTATACTCCATTTCGAGAGCTCGAAATCGTCTTAAATCGCAAGTAACTTGTGTATGAGAATGAAACGATGTCA
>JABUQX010000661.1:67500-72500 GCA_015478945.1 Trachelipus rathkii | reverse complement strand
ATACCTACCGCTGCGGTACCTATAGAAAAGAGACAAAGCACCAACATCGCGCAGCAAAGATAGAGGGCCAAGTGAACCGGAAAAAATAGAAGAGTTTATAAGCCTTTTGGCTTCTGACTCGACTCTGTTCAAAAGACTGGTGAAGCCAGAGCCCCTCCAGATATGAGATCAGTACTCCATATAAGGGTGGATGAGGCCCTTGTATAGTTGGAGTAGCTGAGAAGTCTAAACAGAACTCCCAGTTTCTTTGAGGCAGCTCTAGCAACCGTTGTGATGTGAGGTTTCCAAGACATTTCTTTGTTTATGCTAAGGCCAAGGATGTTTATATTGTTAACAGGAGAGACGAGAGAACCGTCGAAAGAGATAGGAAAGCTAGAAAGTGTTTTAGAGAGGGAGATATGCAAAAGTTGGGTTTTTAAAGAATTGAATTTCACAAGGTTGAGACGACCATACCCGGAAATTCTGTCTAGATCATCGAGAATAGAATCGGAGAGATTAAGACGAGAGGAAATTCTAGAAGTAAAAGTGGGAACAGAATTGAAATGAGTTGAAGAATGAAGGGTCGAGTCATTGGAATATGAGTTGATGGAGTTGGATTTCCAAGTGAGAAGATCATTGGTGAAAAGTAGGAATGAAGTAGGAGATAAGACAGAACCCTGAGGAACACTACTATTGACAGAAAAAGAAGAAGTCCCTCCATCAACAACAGCCGATATTGGGCGACTTGCAAGAAAGCTAGACATAAATAAACAAAGAGAAGGAGGAAACCCAAAGGAGGCAGGCCTGGAGAGCAGTGACGCGTGCCATACCCGGTCAAATGCTTTGGATAAGTCAAAAGCAAACACCCCGCAAGTCTCCCAAGTTCCTAAAATCGGAAAACCATAAATCGGTTAGTTAAGAAAGTATATCGCCAGTAGACCTCGAGCATCGAAAGCCTTAGTAACGATCGGAGATAAGGAAATGAGATTCCAGATGGTCTAAGATGTGAGAGTTGAGAAGGGTTTCAAAGATCTTATATAAAATACAAGTGAGAGCTATAGGGCTATAGTTTGAAGGATCAGAGCGGCTTCCTTTTTTCGGAATAGGTTGGACATAGGCGTGCTTCCAACACTGAGGGAAAGTGCTAGTATTGAGACATAGAGAATATAGTTGTTCGAGGGGCGGGGTCAGCACGTAAGCACTCCCTCAAAACGCGGGGGAGGAATGCCATCAGACGCTGCCGCCTAACGTTCATAGATCTCAAGAGCCCATGCACCCGATCAAATGTAATCACACCGGCAAATGCATAGGACACCTGAGAGGAGAAGGAGGAGGAGGAGAAATGCCAGAATCGTCAGAGGTTGAGTTGGAGAAAATAGGGGAGGCCAAAGAGATTGACTTTTCAGTTGGAGATAGCAACAGAGCCATCAGATCGAATAAGAAGAGGGAAGGCAGATTTACAGAAGTTGTAGAGATTTTTTTGGCAAGAGGCCAGAAAGATTTGTCACTAGGAGAACCAGGAGGTTAGCGCAATTTCGTTGATGAAAGCCCGTTTGATCGTCGAAGTGTATCCTGCAACGTTTTAGCTGAATGAGAATTAGCGGAAGTGATGAGAAGAGCGAATTTTTCTCCTCCCGATACACGCTGTCCCTAGCCTGAATGGCAGAGAACAAAGCACGATCGAGCCATGGATTATGAGGAGAGAAAAAAGATTCAGTCGAAGAAGGAATGAACCTGCTCATCCATCAACGATTACAGCTCCCACCTTATCGACAGAAACGAAGCGTCACCAGAGTCGAAACAGTCACACTCCAGAAATTTATAGTTAGTGTAGAAGCATCCCGCAAGGAAGCTCCCCAATAGGCTTGATCAATTTTCAGAATAAGGCCCTCCCACACACACACACACACACACACACACACACACATATATATATATATATATATATATATATATATATGCTCTATCACCTCTATATATATATATATATATATATATATATATATATATATATATATATACATATAGCATATAACAACAACAACAACCCAGCAATAAAAGATATCTTTGCTATGTAATATATATATATATATATATATATATATATATATATATATATATATATATATATATATATATATATATATATATATATATTTCATGATAGTTCAATAGTCAACGTGGTGTTTCGCACTTCAAAGTTTTGTAATTCACCCTTGAAATTTGTTGAAAAAAAGATTACAGTATGTATCCGACTGAGGCTGACAAAGGACCTCAGAGCTTGTTACCTGAAAGAACACTAAAACTGTCACTTGTATTATTCTTGTAATTCAATGCGATTTGCAAAAATGTTGCAAGGTGAATGTTATGAACTAGTTTCAATACTCCCATATCACTAAAACCACATCCAACACCCAATGCAATCAAAGGGACATTCTTTTGCAAATACATGATGCAATTCCTACTAAGCTCTGCACTCATGGAAAGTCTAATTTCACTGGAGTTCGGACCATCTCTTATTTCACTGTGGTTCGAGTTTGGTGTGTCTTGTGTTTTTGATGTTTGCTCGATGTGTGTGTTCGATGGATGTGTGTGCGAACTAGTTATTCAACAGTTCTCCTTTTCCGTTCGCTTTGGTTTGGGCATACCTTTATCTGGAACTAAGTTTTAAGAATAACACTTAACTTCATTTTAAGTCTTATACAAAACAATGCAAATGACAGTAACTTCTTTATGTCTTTGGTGAGGAGGTTAAGAATAAAATGAAAAAAATTCTGATTAAAAAATATTATATATTATTTTGAATTTAGCGTATGTACTCCATGAGTTATTTTAAAACTTTTTAGTTTAATATTAAAATGTGAATAGGAAAAGCAAAAAGTTGCATTCCGCATTTTGTAGCTTATTTTGAATCCCATTCCAACCGATAGGAATGTCCCGTCCCATACTTGACGAAACTCGTACGACAAATTCCATTTACTTAGAATAGTGAAAATACGAATAAAATTTTTCATATAAATAAAATTGTAAAGAGAGAGAAAAAAAGAAAGAAAGAAAAAGAAAAAAGAAAATCTTGCGCTCGCTGCCTTTAGAGGGAAAATAATTTTTTTGTCGCGTTGAAAAAAGATGACGAAAATCTAAGAATTATCGTCTTTTTGATCGGGAACACGACCAAAAACTTGGACAAAATATTAATAAAAACTGTCACAAAATTTTAGAATTTTCAGCAAGAATTGTTGAATATATATAATATATATATATATATATAATATATATATATATATCTATATATAATATATATGTAATATATATATATAATAATATGCTAATAATAATAATAATAATAATAATAATATATGTATAATAATAATAATAATAACAACTAATAATAATAATAATATGTATTTATAATATATATATAATAATAATAACTATATATATAATAATAATAATATATATATAATAATAATAATAATATAATATATAATAATAATATAACAATATATATAATAATAATAATAATATAATATATATATATGAATAAACAATAATAATAATATATGTAATATTTATATATATATATATATATATATATATATATATATATATATATATATATATATATATATATATATATCTTTTATATAATAATAATATATATATATATATATATATATATATATATAAATATATATATATATATATATATAATATATATAATAATAATAATAATATATATATATAATAACTTTATATATATATATATATATATATATATATATATATGCTATGTATAATATATATATGTTATATCATTATAATCATCACGCACATCAAAATCACATCACCTACTCTCTCCCCACGGACTGGGGTGGGGTGCGTAGCAGCGCTAGAAACAGAAAAGTAGTAGAAGAATATAAAAGCAAGTCAAGAAAAAGAAAGCCCAACCATACCGTCCCCTTTATACGCCTTTTAGTGAGAAACTCGTCGCCAGTCAGAAAAATTCACTCTAGACCTTCACGGGACCGCGACGGACCCTCACTATGGCATCTCGTCAATGTAGGGTTCATCCCTTGGCCCAGGTGGGCCACAACCATACCCCCTCACAAAACCGCGCCATTCACCCTTATTTGCACCTTCTCCTCTTCTCTGCCAAAACTCATTTCTCTCCCTCCAGGCATTCCATTAAAGACTCAATCACTTTTTCTTCGGTTCTCCCAGCCGGTCGATTCCCAGCATGCTCCCCACTATATATCCGCTTAACCAACCGAATACCATTCATACTTTCCACATGACCGAACGACCTGAACGTACTTTCATTTATTCTCTCATTTACCCCTTTCTTCACACCACACAACTCTAATAAGTTCATTCCTCATTTTATCAATTCTTCTCACACCTAACACGCCCCTAAGATGTCCATCTGAACACATTGTACTTTAGATCTATACCTCTTATTCCAGACCATAGTCTTACTACTATACATTAACGCCAGGTAGCAACATACTCTCAAGTAAGACCCTAGAGCACTCAAGACTTAGTCCCTTTACATCCACCAAAAATTTAATTGCACCAGCCACTTTCCTACCATTCACAACTTTCCTACTACACTCTGCATCATCCGTTCCCTTTTCATCCAACATATATCCTAAATATTTAAACTCAGACACTTGTTTCAGCTGCTCACCATTTAACATAACTTCACACCGAGGACTGTCCTCACTCACAACCATAACATTACTCTTATCTACGTTTAATTTCAAAAACTCCTTTTGTACTTCATTTCATAAGATATAGTTTGTAACATTCTTTTGCAAAGCTTAGTGTCACACTTATAGAGGGGGACCTCCCACTCTCTTTCATTTTCCATCATTCTAACACCATCCCAGCCACCCCACCTCTAATTCTTTCATAACCCCATCCATATGCAAATTGAAAAACCAAGAAGACATAACACATCCTTGCCTCACTCCGCTATTAATAAACAATCATTTTCGACTCCATATATTCTAACACACTCT
>JABUQX010000661.1:47500-62500 GCA_015478945.1 Trachelipus rathkii | reverse complement strand
CTTTGATGACGTCATCTTTAGCGGTTCATCTTTGATGGTGCCTATATTGATGGTTCAAGTTTGATGGCTCCCAATCACCGTAAGGAGTATCTAGTGATGTTCTATTAGTGTTCTATGAGTATTCTATGAGTGCCTGGTGAGTGCCAGGTGAGTGCCAAGTGAGTGCCAATGAGTGCCAATGAGTGCCAAGTGAGTGCCAATGAGTGCCAAGTGAGTGCCACATAGTGCCAAGTGAGTGCCACATAGTGCCAACTGAGTGCCACTTTTTTCAAGCCTTTTCTAGCCTCCCCTGAGCCCCGAATAGCCCTAATATGGGTGTCTACCCCTAGGTTATAAGGTATGAGGAATCGATTGGTGTATATTACAAGTTGCTAGGATGCTTCCTACTATGAGTTAGTCTTTTTCTAACACTTATAGCATGACAGAATATATATCTAAAGAGTTACACAGTTGAGACAGTGACCGCAAACGTTTCAGAGTCCACGTCGCAGGTGAGCCCCGTCGCGAAACCGCCGCGTGCGCCCGCAGGCGCAATATTTCCGCGTAACCGCCGCCGCGTGCGTCCGCAGACGCAATATTACCGCGTGAACAAAAATATGATATCAATGTAAACTATTCAAAGAATTTCTTTTCAAATATACTATGAGTCATTCATTTTTACTACAATTGTACGAAATTTTATTAAAAACATATACTTTACATACCTTAAAGCAGTAAATCAGTAAATCAATAGAGGTGTTACCTAACACCTAAGGGATTAGTATGCTTTTGTTTTACTGCTTTACTGCTTTAACTTTCTGCTTTACTGCTTTAACTCATGTTTTACTGCTTTAACTCATATGTTTTACTGCTTTAACTCATATATTTATTAACATTACATACCTTAAAGCAGTAAATCAGTAAATCAATAGAGGTGTTACCTAGGGGATTAGTATGCTTTTGTTTTACTGCTTTACTGCTTTAACTCACTGCTTTACTGCTTTAACTCTCTGCTTTACTGCTTTAACTCTCTGCTTTACTGCTTTAACTCTCTGCTTTACTGCTTTAACTCACTGCTTTACTGCTTTAACTCTCTGCTTTACTGTTTTAACTCATATATTTATTAACATTATGTTTTCTTTTATATTTTTTATTTTTGTTTTAATACTTTTTATTTATTATTTCTATTTTTTTATTTCTATTTTTATTTTTGTTTTAATACTTTTTTATTTTTAAATTGTAATGTAAGAATAAAAACACACAGAGTTTCTGTTATATAAACATTTTATTTTAATAAAATTTTTATATACACTAGTTTTAGGGGTAGTAAAATCGCGTTTTTCATTTTAAGGCATTTATTACATAATTAGAAACTATAAAATCATTGACATACAAATTTTTAGCATCAAATATATTTACAAGTTTATTAAAACATACATTATTTAAAAAACATATAATGAAATAAATACAATAGACTCCACATAAATTGGAATATAAGGGTTGAATGGGGTAAGACATAGTTTTAACATAACTTACATTATTATATTTTAAAAATAAGGTAATATAATGATTATTCAATATAAATTTTAAGTTCAAAGAATCAATTATGTGAACAGTATCGTTTTTTGCTCTATAAACGGAAATCCAATGTCCTGTTGAGGTAATGTAACGAGGCAATGTATTGAATATGAAGCAGGTATCCTTCTCCAACTTTACAGAGTTTATTTCGTTAATAGCAAACACTCCTAAAAAGCGAGGTTCATTTTTAAACACTGATTTTATTTCCTCTTCATTCATCTTTAATAATTCAAAAGTACGTTGCGTACTCTTCAATTTCAATGAGTTGAGGATGCTCAAGATAGACCACTACAGTGATGGGTGATTGTAGACTTGATCCAAAAGAGAGACTTAGTCCTAAGGTGCCCTTTCTCAAAATGTTTAAATGATAGGCATTACAAGCTGAAAGGTCTGCAGTAAGATCATAGGCATATAAATTACTATTCTTTGCGTATTCTTCAAGATTTAAACCTGTCCCGCTATCATTACATGATACAGTATTGGCTATTAAGTCGTAAAAAGGCCGAGTACAGAAATAGGTCTCCGTTGTATAACATTTCATAATCACGTCCGTGAGGAAGTCCATTCACATGTAAACTGATACCTCTAAGCCCGAAAGGTGTGAATTTATAGGGTGACTTTTTATAATTCCCGGAGTAGGCTTTTGTTTCACAATCCCTATTATTACTTTCTGTGGTAAATTTCCGTTCACAATGTTAGGGATATTGATACTCGATAATCCTTGAGTAAAATTAAATATCTTGGTTTCAACTCTCTTAATAGGGTACTTTGCTGTAGTATTCAAAAGCGAATTTTCAATTTCCAAATGCCGCTGTGGCGATAATTTCACTTTTCTGACATAGAGATAAGCCTCCAGCAGTTTGAAAACAGGTTCTGGACATACAGCTGTAGCAGTAGGCTTACTTTTTATTTTAAGAGCAAATTTAGGATTTGACCGCGATAAAATGATTCTAGTATCTACAGATGGTAGAATGAGTCTTTCTTGAGAGAAGATATCGCCATTTAATCGACCGTAAAATTCATAAGTATTATTTATGACTTTAGCTGCTTTATCTATATGTGCAGCTTCATCTTTGAAACTGTAAAAACCACATGATTGGAGATGAGATTGTTTAGCGTCGTCTGAATAATTTAACAAATGTTCTATATAACTTCTATAAGGATAATTAGCCGCTGACGCACCTAGTGAAGTTCCGTTAAGATAGACTTCAACCTGGGTGAAACATGTATACAGGAAATTTGATTCTGTATATACTATATGGTCATCACCCGAAGGAAGATCTGTACCATCAGGTTTTGTCAATTTCGTTTTTACATATAAAAACACATTAGAGGGATCTAGGTATTGATCAGAAGTGCCTGGAATATTGAACTCTAGAGGAACATCTGTATTGGTAATTGAATGCAAAGGATTAATACTGATAAAGTTGGACTCGCTAACGCTAATCTGTGTAGGGTTCACGGAGAAGAGATCCAATTCACTCTTACAGCAATCAGGACTAGAAGGATGAAGGAAATGCATCTTGTATGTGCGAGTTCTGGCCGTATAATGAACATTTTCATGAAAAACCTTACTTATATACACACATCGTATAAAAGTTATCAGTTAGTAATTAAATAGCAAATACATCAACACATTTTTTCTTTAGAGTTTTTTTCCGCTTAGCCTTTTTCTTTATGACAGTAACTTCTTGGTCCCTCGACGCCCTGACCTGACATTTACGATCTTATTTTACGCTTAACCTTCATCCAACATCTTCTGATATCACTATACGTCTTTTTTATTCTTTCTTTTGAGGTTCTTCCTGCAGCAATATCTTGAATGGTAGCTGCAGGCCTGTTCTTGCCGGCTTTGCCCCTGTATTGCTTTCTGAGTGAGGCCTTGCATCTCCACTGGCTGGCAAAGTCACCAGGCCAGCACCCCCTCCAGTTTGGGCCCTGGTGCCCACCATTTGATCATTATTCAC
This sequence comes from Trachelipus rathkii, assembly GCA_015478945.1. NCBI lineage: Eukaryota > Metazoa > Arthropoda > Malacostraca > Isopoda > Trachelipodidae > Trachelipus > Trachelipus rathkii. The sequence continues at coordinate 58,976 of JABUQX010000661.1, read as the reverse complement.
AGGGTATAACTTTCTTATACTATCTTTAATGAGTAATGTTAGAGGCTGAAAAAAATATATCTGACTACACATCTTATATATATTCCCATTATCCTTAGCCAGTGCCGTAGCCTTTCTGTATAACAATGCGCCGTATGTAAATGGGAAGGGATTTCCTTCTACATCTTTTATATGCACGCGTACAGAGTCAAAATTTGATCTATTCAGAGGTAGATAATGAACATTAGGAAATGTTATAACTTTTCTTTTGGAAAATATACTACTCTTAATAAAGGAGCTTTAGTATTACCTACATATTGATGATCAATTATATTTGTATATACATAAGCCATACATGGAGTGGTTGAGCATCTCGGATGGGGTACATGTATAATGCAGTACTCGGTCTGCGTCGTCTTTTTGTTCATGCCAAGTCAAGGGTTTATTCTCCACAGATAGTATAACTCTCTTCAACATAGTAGGGATATCATGAAGTATATCCAGCTCAGCATCACGTTTACGAATATGTTTACGCTGCCATGGTGAACGTCTGAGAAAAAACATATCACGGTCTCGCAGGTTTACACTTACATTTGATCTTAAAGATATTATTACTTTATCTTCATAGGTACGCATTTCAGTTTTGTATACCAGATCCTTACACATAATACTCATATCAAAGAGAACGTTTAAATAGCAGGCACCGACTTAAAATATGACCTTCGCAAAGTAAATTCTTCAAAGAAGTATTCTTTTGTGCCAATCCTGGACCTAGGCAGATCACGAGTATCTTTCACTTGTAATATAGCTTCAACACATTCTACACTTCTGTACACCACCATCCAGAATAGATTGTGAGGTAAATTTTCTATGTCCGTATTTAATATCATTTCACATAATCCTACTTCGTATACCTCTCTTTCAAGTTGTATAGGATTCATTAACACAGTTGTAAAATCCGAGAGTTTATTATCAGGATGTAAATCCAAGGATGCTGAAGACGGGAGAGTTATATAAAAGTGATCTACACTCTCCATGATTATAATGCCAACTGATTAATAATTCTTAACTTCACTTGCTTTTATATAAGTATTAAACTTGGCAGGGTATCCCCTCCATTTCACCAGATACTGTTTATTTTTCCCTTTTCCTCTCGTAGCTAATATTTTTTCAATTTTATATTCATGAGTTACAGGATTGAACCTTACTTTTTGTATTTCCTGTTTATAAAATCCGCCTTTTATTTTTTCACCATTTAAATCTTTCAGATAATATAACTTTAAACTATCACGACTGAATGGTCGGATATTGTGCACTTTAAAAACTTCCGTAGTCCAACCGGATTCATATCCTTTTCTAAACCTTTCTTCTGTTCGAGATACTCTTACATAGTCATTCACCTTTATTCCTGAATTATCTTTTATTTTGTTTTCTTTTTCATGTAGATGGGTTCTACGGCCTCTAGTTTTTGACATTTCTAAAGGAGTTGACTTTATAGTTCTATGGTAAGACCTGTTATAAGAATAAGCCAGATCGTCCAGTATATCAATATATTTAAAAGTATTCATTTTAGTAAAATACCTATGCATGCGCTCTTTAATAGTACGTTGGACTCTTTCAACTATAGCCGCTTTGTTTACGGAAAATGTATTGTAATAGCTTATACCATACTCCCAGAGCATCTCCTGAAACTCTCGCCCCTTGAATTCCATTCCTGAATCTGTCCAAAATGATTTAGGTGTTCTCCGCTCATCCTCTATAATTTCAAGTACAGCATCGGCAACTGTAGCTGATCTTTTATCTTTTATTGGCTTCAACCACAAGTATCTAGAGTATACATCAATTGTAAAAAGTATATATTGAAAGCCTTCATTATAAGAGCTGTATTTAATCATTTCCGATAAATCTAACTGCCATATGCTATCGAGCTGCGGAGATATGGTTTTCCGTGTAGGAAATTTTTTTCTTACAGGTTTATGTAGAGTAAATGCCTCTTCACCCTCTAAATATGCTTTTAACTCTTTTCTCTCAATATTAGGATACCTTAAAGCAAACCTAGTGAAACCCCCAAAACTATTTGGCTCCCTCAGATTGAAGTAATACTTATCAACTACCTCCTTCGCCTCCATGTTGTCTACTGACACACGTGTAAGCGTTATATATATATATATATATATATATATATATATATATATATATATATATATATATATATATATATATATATATATATATATATATTTTATATATATATATATATATATATCCACAAAAATGTGATTAGGTCCCAAGGGATAAAGAAAAAGAAAAAGATTTAAAATAACATTTATTTATACACAAACATTACAGCTAAATAAATATATATATATATATATATATATATATATATATATATATATATATAATGTAAGTATTTAATACATATATATATATATATATATATATATATATATATATATATATATATATATATATATATATATATATATATATATATATATATATATATATATATATATATATATATATATATATATGATAATGCATAATTACGATTTAATCCAACTATGCCTATTATAAGGTGTTTTTCTTATTCGTCCTCTGGTAACACGTTTAAATTTATCTGATGCGTAAGAAGTGCCTGATGGACTTGAATCAGGTCTTGGCGTAACGGGGATATTATCTAAGTCTGCTAATCGCGTTGTATTTAAGATTAAACTTCTGGGGGAAATTAATAGTCTGAAGTTCTTGTTTGATATCATTCCACCCTTTTACAGGGCCTTTCTTCCAGTTACGTGAGAGATCGGCTATCAAATCCACAATATTTGATCCTTTAACTATTTCATCATCAATTACGATCTGCCCTGCTTCATTCAAAGTTAATTGGTCTTTTAAAATATTATATAAAGCTATTCCTGATTTACGCACTCTAATAGGTAAGCTCTCCTCTAGGATATTTTTAAATTTATCTTCATTTTTCACTTCAAGTTTTACTTCATTAGGAATATCTACATTATCGGTTAGCGGGATACGTAGGGATGGATGTAGATGCAAGTCTTTAAGATCTATCAATTTTTGTATGGCATCTTGGTATAAGATGCGTTTCTCATGGATGTTAATGTCTGAATTTAATATTCTGTACACTTCTTTCTCGTATTTGGTTATCTGTTCAACTTTAGGATCATATAAGCTATGAGGTAGAGGCTGCTGAAAAGCTAATGAATCGTTCACAATATAAGGATTCTGTTGGTGCAGCTGTTGTTGCTGATGTGAAAGAGGTTGTAATGTCAATGCATTGGGCTGTAATATCTGCGTATATAGGGGTTGTGAATGATGAAACTGTGATTGTGGATTTTGCACAGTGTGCGGCAATAACTGGTCATATTGAGGTTGATTGCTGAATCTGAGGAACTGAATTCTGTACCGATGTTGTATTATTATACTTCATTTTCTCATACTCATTATATGGAAGTACAGCAACCTTCTTCATTATGGGGACAACCACTTAGTTATCAGTGGAGCTATAACGGAGAAGAGTAATGGTAGGAATACCCCTCCTCCTCTCTGTAGTAACTTCTTTTTATTTTTCAGATTTTTAATGTTGAGGGAGAGTTTTTTAATGATGTTTCTATAACGACGTAGCTTTACCTTCTGAGGCCTGTTTAAAGGAACATTTCCTTTTATAAGATTTAAACAGACTTCACATACACACTGGATGAATTTCTCATCTTCACTAATTAGTTTACGTTTTTCAGAAGGTTTCAGCTTTTTAATTTTTTTTATAAGAGGTAAATACTTTGCAACTAGAGCACTCATTATTCAGGTATGTATACAGTTTCTATCTCATAAGGTAGAATGTTGGTGCGGAGCAACACTCTGTGCGTGTTTTTGGGGTGAAGTTCACACATCAAATAACCGTGAGGGATCGAAGTAACCTCTTTATATACTTTTAAGAACTCTTTCCTTTGAAGTGGAAACATTTGAGTTGCCAGTACATTAATTTGACTCATGTCTCTTCTCTGTCCAAACAACAGTAAATACTGTGTGTTTAAAGAAACACTTCGCATATGCTTGCTTTGATGAAAAATATTCTGGGTTATGAAAAACACCGAGATATTTAGATGGTGAGAATAAACTGTGAACGCTTCTGCTATTTCCAAATTCAATTTGTGCATTAAATCATCTAATACAATAATTTTGTGACCATGTATATTATCCAACGATCTAATATCGTATACGCCTTCATGAAATTGAATCACATCTTTATATTCTTTAAATTTTTCCTGATAAACATTATAACACCATATTATTTTTACAGGGGTTTGTTCAAAAATCTCCATTTCCTTTAAAATATTTAATAATAGAAAGGTTTTACCACATCCTGTAGGCCCAGCTACAAGACATGTAGCCGGACTTCGGAACGTAAATTTCTCCACATCCATACTCGTTAAGTGAATAATGAATAATGAGATTAATTAAAGCTGTAAAGCAGTAAAGTACATGTTTTTAATAAAATTTCGTACAATTTTATTAAAATAAAATGTTTATATAACAGAAACTCTGTGTGTTTTTATTCTTACATTACAATTTAAAAATAAAAAAGTATTAAAACAAAAATAAAAATAGAAATAATAAAAAATAATAATAAATAAAAAGTATTAAAACAAAAATAAAAAATATAAAAGAAAACATAATGTTAATAAATATATGAGTTAAAACAGTAAAGCAATGAGTTAAAACAGTAAAGCAGTGAGTTAAAGCAGTAAAGCAGAGAGTTAAAGCAGTAAAGCAGAGAGTTAAAGCAGTAAAGCAGAGAGTTAAAGCAGTAAAGCAGTGAGTTAAAGCAGTAAAGCAGTAAAACAAAAGCATACTAATCCCTTAGGTAACACCTCTATTGATTTACTGATTTACTGCTTTAAGGTATGTAATGTTAATAAATATATGAGTTAAAGCAGTAAAACATGTGAGTTAAAGCAGTAAAACATGAGTTAAAGCAGTAAAACATGAGTTAAAGCAGTAAAGCAGTAAAACAAAAGCATACTAATCCCTAGGTGTTAGGTAACACCTCTATTGATTTACTGATTTACTGCTTTAAGGTATGTAATGTATATGAGTTAAAGCAGTAAAGCAGCGAGTTAAAGCAGTAAAGCAGTGAGTTAAAGCAGTAAAGCAGTAAAACAAAAGCATACTAATCCCTTAGGTGTTAGGTAACACCTCTATTGATTTACTGCTTTAAGGTATGTAAAGTATATGTTTTTAATAAAATTTCGTACAATTGTAGTAAAAATGAATGACTCATAGTATATTTGAAAAGAAATTCTTTGAATAGTTTACATTGATATCATATTTTTTGTTCACGCGGTAATATTGCGTCTGCGGACGCACGCGGCGGCGGTTACGCGGAAATATTGCGCCTGCGGGCGCACGCGGCGGTTTCGCGGCGGGGTTCACCTGCGGGCGCACGCGGCGGTTTCGCGACGGGGCTCACCTGCGACGTGGACTCTGAAACGTTTGCGGTCACTGTCTCAAATGTGTAGCTCTTTAGATATATATTCTGTCATGCTATAAGTGTTAGAAAAATACTAACTCATAGTAGGAAGCATCCTAGCAACTTGTAATATACACCAATCGATTCCTCATACCTTATAACCTAGGGGTAGACATCCATATTAGGGCTATTCTAGGCTCAGGGGAGGCTAGAAAAGGCTTGAAAAAAGTGGCACTCAGTTGGCACTATGTGGCACTCACTTGGCACTATGTGGCACTCACTTGGCACTCATTGGCACTCATTGGCACTCATTGGCACTCATTGGCACTCACTTGGCACTCACCTGGCACTCACCAGGCACTCATAGAATACTCATAGAACACTAATAGAACATCACTAGATACTCCTTACGGTGATTGGGAGCCATCAAACTTGAACCATCAATATAGGCACCATCAAAGATGAACCGCTAAAGATGACGTCATCAAAGATGAGTCATCAATAATGCTGAGTCATAAAAATTGAGCCATGGAAGACCAAAGGGTTGGTAGTGTGTTTGTACGTGTGTGTATAAGTGTAAATGTAAGTGTCTATGTGTAAATGTAAAGAAGTGTCATAGTGAATGGGTGTATAAGTGTCATGAGTGAATGTGTGTATAAGTGTAAGTGTGTGATGTGTGAGTGTAAGTAAATCTGCGTGTGTAAGTAAATCTGTGTGTGTGAGTGTAAGTGAAATCTGTGTGTGTGTGTGTGTGTGTGTGTGTGTGTGTGTGTGTGTGTGTGTGTGTGTGTGTGTGTGTGTGTAGGTGTCCAAGTGGGGGGAGGGGAATCCATACATACACGTTCAAGTTAGGACCGAGCTATGTGACAGGTGGGCCACGAGTGGAGCAAAGCAGCGTGGGCAAAAATTGACCCATGGTATCTGAGTAAGGTCAAGGCCGAAATATCATGGTCAAACAAGGTTAAGACATCAAAAAGGGCTAAGCCCCTAAAGGAAGGCCAAAAAATTACCGTGGGTCAAAACTGACCCATAGTATCTGGCAAGCTTTGGAGAAAAGGTCAAGGACAAAAAAAGGTAAAGACATCAAAAAATAGGCTAAGCCCCTAAAGGGTGGCCAAAAATTAGGGTGGGCCAAAATTGACCCATGGAAGACCAAAGGGTTGGTCGAAAAAATTAGGGTGGGGTACGTACAACGGTTGCTGACGCAACCCTTCTTCGAAGGGTTGCAAAAATTAGGGTTGCCAAAATTAGGGTTGCAAAAAATTAGGGTTGCCCAAAAAATTAGGGTTGCCAAAAATTAGGGTGGGCCAAAAATGACACATGGAAGACCAAAGGGTTGGTCGAAAAAAGGTCAAGGGCAAAAAAGGTGAAGGTCAGGTAAAAAATTGGGGCCAAAAAAGGTCAAGGTCAGTCAAGGTCAAGGTCAGTCAAGGTCAAGGTCGGTCAAGGTCAAGGTCGGTCAAGGGCGGTGTGCAATATGTACTTCCTACTACTTAAGAATGCGGAAGCGGATGTAGATAGTTATTATTAATATTCGCGGATTGCGGATGCGGAAAGCAGACAGTTTTAGGTATCAAGAATTTAGTTACAGGTATCTGATATTTCAAATCGTACAATAGGTTGTTCTTAATATGGCAACTTTTCTTCCTATCCTATTAATATGATTTCCTTAGGTTTCTGTCTTATCTAATTTATCCTTTCTTTTCATTATCGATCTTCTCAGATGCTCATCTAACCTTTTCAATACATATGATAATGTCTCGACAATCCCTTTTCTTCAAATCATTTTAAATCTGCTTCCTTCATACAAATTGATAAATGTTGCATAAATGTATTTTGAACTCTCAAACCTTTGTAATAGGAGATTCATGATATCCGCTATTAATATATATATATATATATATATATATATATATATATATATATATATATATATATATATATATATATATAATATTTATATGTAGCCAGTAATATATGTATGTGTATGTGCTGTAATAACCAACATTTAGTATGTATTGCAAGAAAAATAATATGTAATAACAATAATAATAGTAATAATAACCAATAGCATAAGTCTGTAGTAATAATAATAATAAAACACAATAACATATAATATATATATAATATATATATATATATATATATATATATATATATATATATATATATATATATTTAACTCAAATATATTTTTTTATAATATATATATTTTTATTTAATATATATAACATAATATATATATAATATATATATATAATATCTTAATATATATAATAATATATATATTCATAATATATGCTATATATCATATATATATATACTGCTATAACTATATATATATAATTAAGCTCGAAAATCAAGGTTCTTTTAAAATTTATCAATTTTTAATTATAACTAATTAATTAAGTAAAAGGTTCACAAATTAACGTCTACGTTAATAAAAATACTTTTATATGTGTCAGATATTATAAAGTTTATGAAATGGAAAATATTTTAAATAATTGTTTTGATTATATTGAACTTCATAATGAAATGCTTTTATATTCTCACATATATATATATATATATATATATATATATATATATATATATATATATATGTATGTATAAATATATAATAATAATAATAATATGTAATAATATATGTAATATATATCTCTTATATATGTAACCAAATACATGCAGTAGTATATGCATCATATAATATATGTAACTATATATATATATAATAATAATAATAATATGTAACTAATATAATAATATAATAAATATATATATATAATAATATATAATATAAATATATATAATATAATAATATATATAATATAATAATATATATATATATATATACATATATATATAATATATAATAATAATAACATATAATAATAATAACAATAACCAATAATAATGTTTTAGAATACCGCATTCACATCTTATAAAATCATTTACAATAATTGTGCAATATACTTTGCATATAATAACAATTGGCTCGAGCCCCCTATTTTGCCGTATATATATATGTATATATGTATGCTGTAGTAACAACAACGTAATAATATATTAGTAATATAATAGCAATATATATTATATATAGCATAATATTTATGCTGTATTGTAATAACAATATTAATATTAATATAATAATAGCAATAATAATAATAATAGCAACAATATAATATATATAATAATATAATAATATAATATAACTATATACCAATAATAACAATATATACATATAATATAATTTATCTTTAATATATATATATGTAATAATAATAATAACATTACATAATATATATAATATATATATAATAATAATATGTAATAATAACCTTATATAATATATATCATATGATGAAAAAACTTTACTTTAACGAAACCTTTAACCACACATCGATCATTTAAGAACCATAAAATCAATTTACAGGATGCTTCCCCCATAAAATTTTGCAGTCACATTAAAAAAAGAAAAATAATAGAATCAGTTATTATCTATAATACGAAAAATTTCAACAAAATGCAGGGAGATATAAAATTGGACAGTATTCAGAATTCTATTTTGCTCACTTCAAACTTCTTAAAGGACGTCAAGAGGAGAGATTTTTAAACAACTAACCAACCAATGTTTTTTCGTAGCTTTAATGTAAATAAATATTTTAGTTCCTGTATTTCATTTCTGAAAGAAGTCTTTCAAACTGTGTTAGACGAAAGCTTAAAATTAAAACTATCATTATGTATATATTGTGATCTTTATTTTAGTTTGTGTAAAGTTTTTAAATGTATTAATAAAGAAATTTTATATTGCCAAGGGTATTTCATCACACACATATATATATATATATATATATATATATATATATATATATATATATATATATATATATATATATATATATAATATATATATATATATATATATATATATATATATATATATATATACTGTATATATATATATATATATATATATATATATATATATATCTTTCTATACAAAAAAAAAATATGTATATAAGTACAATCTGTCACAAAGTAATATATATGCTATTTGCTATTCTTCAGCATAACAGCAAGCTTAGCCTTAATAATAATAATAATAATAATATATATATTCTTAGCCTTCATCACTACTATAATATACCACCTATACTAACATATATATATAACAATAATAATATATATATATATATAATATTTATAATATATATATATCTATATAATAACAATAATAACAACTATATATATAATAATAATATAATAATAATATATATATATATATTATGATCTAATGATTGGTTATCAATGAATTGAAATGGAATTTTCAATTTGATTTTCAATTTTTATATTGAAAGATTGAAAATTTTACGCAAAAAAAAAAAAACAAAAAAAAAAAAAAAAAAATTCTTCAAACTTCTCAAATATACATAATTTTTTAAATGTAAGAGTAGTAGTAGTACTAGTAGCAATGATAAAAAATAAGCTTGAATATTTAGTATTTATTCCCTTTTAAATTACAGAAAATAAAACAATTCTTTCCTTGATTTTCTCTGAAAAATAATAATAATAATAAAAATAATAATAATAATAATAATAATAATAATAATAATAATAATAATAATAATAATAATAATAATAATAATAATAATAATAATAATAATAATAATAATAATAATAATAATAATAATAATAATAATAAAAATAATGTCATAATGTAAATAAAAATCATACCTCTTCTTCACTATCAATACTAATCCTCGTCTTAATAATAATAATAATAATAATAATAATAATAATAATAATAATAATAATAATAATAATAATAATAATAATAATAATAATAATAATAATAATAATAATAATAATAATAATAATAATAATAATAATAATAATAATAATAATAATAATAATAATAATAATAATAAGGACGATGATAATGACGATGATGAATTAAAGAAGTTGAATTCATTTTAATATAATGATTTCCTGATGTCAAAGAGTGGAAAGAAGTATTTGTCTCATTATATATTCATGCATGGTTGACTTAACTTTTCACGCTTCGTTCACTTGAAGCACGCTAATAATCCTACAGTTCTGCTTCGCCAATTAGAACAGGAAAAAACCATCTTTCAATTATATATATATATATATATATATATATATATATATATATATATATATATATATATATATATATATATATATCTTTTTTAAAAACATATGAAAATTTTCCTGCTTCTAAAAATATACTGCTATAATAATAATATGTATGTATATATAATAATAATAATATAATATATATGTAATAATATGCTTAATAATAATAATCATAATAACTAATAATAATAATAATAATATGTATATGTGTAACATAATTTATAATAATATGTAATAACTTGTAATACAATATGTAATAATAACAATATAACATATACTATATATAATATAATAATAATAATAATAATAATAGTATAATAATAATAATAATGATAATAATAATAATAATAACAATAATAATAATAGCAACAGTAACAAATGCAACGCTAAAGCCAGTAATGTGTAACTGTAACCAATATAACCAGCAATAATATATAATATATACCATATATAATAGCACCAACATGTAATAATATAACATATGTAGTAATAATATGTAATAATAATAATAATAATATATATAAACCTCAACATGTAATATATGTATGGCAATATTAAATATATGTAGTAATAGTAGTAATAATAATATGATAACCAGCAATAATATCATATATACAAATATATATCTGTAACAACTATATCAACAACAATGGCAGCAATAATAATGTGCACCATAATGTAGCAACAATAACCAGCCAATAACCCAATAATAATATGTAGCCAGCAATATAATATATAATATAACATGTAATATATACAACCGCATAACCAATATATGTATAATATATACATATACATGTATAACCTTCAACAACAATATTATAACCATGTAGCCATGCATTATGGAGA
>JABUQX010000661.1:15000-17500 GCA_015478945.1 Trachelipus rathkii | reverse complement strand
GCAACCTGTCGCCTCATATTGCCTTGAAACAATTAAAAAAAATTGATTACATCGCTCGTCTGATATATATCGGTTAAAAAAAAGTTTAAAGTGAACTACCCTAAAATCAATTTTATAGATGTTACATGCAAACCTTTTATGTCCTATGCGTACATTCTTAATACGCGAATGCATTAGTCTTCTGTAGGTTATTCTTTTTGATTTTTGTAAGAAATAATTAAAACTCTACTGCGAACACGTTGGTGGCGCTGGTTTGGGATAGCCGGCCTTAAAGTTCGATTTCCTGTGGTACCCACGTGTTACCTCCCACAGATAAAGCATTTAAAAGGTAGTTTTTTTTATATAAACAACTATTCTATAAAACCGTCAGGACGCTTGACTAAATTCGAATAGACAAATAAGAATTAAGATAGGCAACATGCCTAACTCTACGTAAGGCCCCCTTAGAAATGGTAAATAGTTCAGAGAGTGCCAAGGTACAAGAAGGCACATCATAAATTTTTGATAGCTTAAACTATAGAATTCTGTCCTAATATCAATAATATAAGCAATACTTTATTAAAATATATTTCTTTAAACAAAAAGAATTATTTCCAATTTAATATTCGTATTTCATTAAGGATAATCAATAAACTAAAAATCAATCATCCAGTTTAATTATTCCTCCTGTCATAAGAGATTCGTTAGCTCTTATGTATATAATATATATATATATATATATATATATATATATATATATATATATATATATAGTATAGTCTATATATATATAGTATATAAGTATATATATATATATATATATATATATATATATATATATATATATATATATATATATATTTTTTTTATATATATTCTTATATATATATATAATAGAGATATATATATATATATATATATATATATATATATATATATATATATATATATATTTCTCTACCTTTCTCACCAATCCCCTCTATATGCATGCATCTGTCAGTTGTTCTGCCAGAAACCTCTCCAACGACTTCTGTCCATCCACATCTCAGACGCCTCCACATCCTGGACGCTCCTTCCTCTCTTCACCATCGCCGCGCTCACGTTGTCGCTCCATCTAACTTTAGGTCTTCCGACACTTCTTCTTCCCTCGGGTATCCATTCTAGATATCTTCTGGGCACTCGTTGCTCCTCCATCCTCTTAACATGTCCGTACCACCGCAGCTGTCCTCTCTCCACAAGCTCCACCACGCTTCTCACGCCTAAATCCGCCCTAATCTCCTCATTTCTCCTCCTGTCTCTTCTTGTCACTCCTCTGATCAGTCGTAACACACGCATCTCGCACGCCTCCAACTTGCTCTTTGCTCTCGTGTTAAGAGCCCATGCTTCATGCCCATACATCAGTATTGGTCTCATTATACTTGTGTATATCACCATCTTGACTCGTCTCGAAATTGCTCTTTCCTTCAACAATGGGAACAACATTGCTACTGTCCCATTAAATTTCCCAATTCTCTTGTTTAATTCCAGCATTGTGTCGTTTTCCTCACCATAGTGCACCCCCAAGTATTTAAACTGGTCCGTTTGTCTCAGTCTTTCTCCATTCAAACTTACCTCCAGGACATCTCCACCACCTCCGATCAACATCACCTCTGTCTTCCCTCGATTTATCCTCATACCCCTCTCCTCCAACTCCTCTTCCCAAACCTCAAGAAAACTTTGCAGTCTCTCTTGATTTTGTGCAAACAACACCAAGTCATCCACGTATCCAAACATCTCATTCTCCACTCTGTTCCGCACCGATCTCCCACAACTGTCCATGTATATAATGAACAGAATTGGAGACAGCACGCTCCCTTGCTTCACCCCCGTTGTGACATCAAACCATTTTCCCTCACCGGACATAGTCTTTACTCTGCACTTACTGTCTACATAAGTGCTTTTTATTGCTTTTAACAATTTCTCAGGTATTCCATATTCTATTCTTCTCAGTTCCCTCCACAATAACTCCCTTGGCACTCTATCAAAAGCCTTTTCTAGGTCTACGAAAGCTGCATATGTTTTTCTATTAAATTCCCAATTCTTTTCACTTATCATCTTTAAAGCGAACACCAGATCTATAGTCGATCTCCCCGGTCTGAAACCATGTTGCCACTCTTCTAGCTTATCTTCCACCACCTCTCTCAGTCTTCTCTCCAATATCCTTTCATAGGTCTTCGCAGGATGTGACATTAATGCAATCCCTCTATAGTTTCCACATTCCGTTTTATCACCTTTTTTATATATGGGGCAGATTGTTGCCCTACTCCATTCACCAGGCACCACCTCATCTCTCCAACACCTGTTCATCAGATTTAACATCCGTCTTTTCCCTTCAACTCCCATTTCCTTCAGCATCTCTGCAACTATTCCATCTTCTCCAGCCGCCTTTCCACTCTTCATACCTCTCAACGCCAACATCATCTCCTCCTCCGTGATCGACCACTCCTCCTCTCCCCTAGGCCCCATCAAATCAGGCTCTCGC
>JABUQX010000660.1:57500-72397 GCA_015478945.1 Trachelipus rathkii | reverse complement strand
TGAAAAAGGATCGGAGGCAGAAATTTTACTAGAATGTAATGTTATTCAAGAGGCGAAATCAAGTGTAGGGGGTTATCTGATCAACTTATCATTTTTAAATTTTTACTTGGCGTGGCTTGCATGATTAAAAGGGTGCAAACCAAAGATTTGGGCAAGAAAGAGGAACATTGTATACCAAAGGGATTTTTAAACGGATTGTCCTATCTTGTGTTATAAGATGGAACACATAAAAGAGAGAAATATGAAAAGTCATAATAGAAAGGTGATGTGAAAATATTAATTCTCACGTCAAGAAAGGGTATGTTAATTATTGACAGGAGAGATGAGTGTAAGAGGAATGCAAAGTTTCCTTCATTCTGTTTACATCAGTATATAAGGTGAGCGGGATATTATATGGAAAGAGCGGAAAATAATAAAAGTTGAGAAAGGGACCGTGTTGAAAAGATGGACCCGCACGCGAAGAAAGCCGCAATTGAAAAATTGAGGGAAGTCTGCGAGAAGAGGTATGGAGTGAGATTGAGAGGACCTGAAATTAGGTAAACACAAAGCGCGAGAGAGTTGTGTAGGACTAGAATGAAGGCCTGCTTCCAAATCGTGTGAGATATGTTAGTCATAAATAAACACAAGATTGAGGACAGTTCAAAGAATAGTTCTAGTGTAAAAGATTTGGTCAAAAGGAAAGGAAGGTGAAAATGCTATGTAGTGTTTGCGTGAACATTCGGTTGCTTGGATTGAGAGTTAGACGTAAACGAAGGCTCAGTATAGTGTATTGATACAAAGGGTTTTCAAAAGAGTATTCATGGTGTAAGGAATTAGTGCGATAAAGTAAGTGAAAGATAGTAATATGATTGAGAGATTGATATAAAAAATAAAGAACATATATATATATAGAAATCATAAAATCCTTAGCTCTAAAAATCAGTGATATCATAAGTGTTTAAACAACAGCGGGGAAAGCTGGGGAGTAAGGGAATAAACAATCTAAAGAATATGTTGTAATGGTGTTAGATGTAACTCAATCTCGTGGTTTGAGTGAGGGAATTAATAGAGTCAATGCAGAGACCAGAGAGAGCAGAATGTTGTGTTCGTGCAAAGGAACTTGTTAAGTACGAATGCATAATAATGAAAATGGCTGAAAAGAGGAAAAAGTTTCCAGGGAATGAATGTGAAAAAATGTTTTGCGGAACCGGCGCGAGACGTTTAGTATAGGAGTTGATCTGCCCGGAGATAGAATCGTAATCTAGATAGAAGAGAGAAAGAGCAAATTATGGAAAAGGGTTAGGGTCTGATACTGAATGGAGGGGTTAATGGGAGAGCAGAAAGAGGAAACTGGTGATAAGTTGTATAGGGGGAAAGGCGTAAGCGCTGAGGAAAAGAAAATAGTGAGAGGAAGGGAGATACTTTTGAAGGAATGAATTGAATTGTAATAGTTGGGGAAGAGATGAGGATGTTGATTGATATACCAACAGAAGGTGGGTGGGGGGGCCAGAAGTAGGGGCCAGGAAGGCGTATATATTACAATATGGTAATGAATATTAATTAGGTTATGAGTTTAAATCTTGAATCTTATCTTCAAATCTTGAATCTTAACCGGCGTAGTAAAAGTAAATAGTGTATACTATACCTACGCCGTTAACCGTTAAAATGGAAAACAAAAGAAGGAAAGCCGCTTCTGCCTAGTCCTTAAAATTTTCTTTGAATAAAGGTTCTAAGATGGATCTAGCTTATAGAGAGGATATTGGAAAATAGAGTACTAACAGAGAGCGAACTGCGGAGGCTATAGCCCAACGACTTATAGGGTTTGGGGTGGAGGTACAACTCGGCTAGAGTACGACCATGGTTAATCATAATATTCTAAATAGACTTTGAGCTCTGGTAGGAAGTGGGTTAGACGTGTAGAGTTCCCGAAACATGCCCAGTGATTTGGAAATTGTATGGATGGGTCTTGTTTAGGTTCCCTGTCAATATTGTTAAAGTTATGTGTTGTCTGCTTTTGGGATATTGAGGACGAGGAAGTTGGAAGATTATTGGGCGTAGCAAATGAGGTGTGGTGCATCGATGTAATAGAGGTATTTTTGTTTTGAGTGTAGATAGAGAGAAGATGTGTTGAGAAAATCACCTCATGAGCGTTGATGAGGATGTATTGAATAGGAGTGTGTGATTTTTAATTTCCGTCTGCGTTATTGGGGTAGGCATAGGTAATATTTTTGGGAGGAAGAAAACCCTAAGGTCGTAGAATGTATTTAATCTTTGTTGGTGGCGACGAACGGGTGTTGGTGGATTAAGCGATATCAAAGTAATTATTAGGCATCCGAAATGAAAAGATGCAACTTTGCCTTTTGAGTGAGAGATTGGAAATATATATCGGTATAGAAGACTGGTGAGAGAGAGGGGAACTAAGTGAACGGCTTGAGTTTTTCCTTTACGCGAAATTTCTGGAAAGAAAAAGCATATGGTAGATGTTAGATCGCGAATGCAGAGTGGATCCTAGGCAAATAATGAAGTCGCTCTGTGTAGCGGGCTGCGGAGCGAAATTTGATGCTGTAGGCGGGGCTGAGAGCAATAGTTAACTGCATTATATAGGCGAGTTTTAATATGTAAATAGGCAATAGGCGAAGGAAATGTGTATGATGAGAGTTTAAAGTGGCACGTTATCGGTGGGATTGAATAGAGGACGGGGAGGTGAAGAGTGAGATGTCTATTTGGCGGAGGATTGTATAAGACAAGTAGGTGTGCGAAATTTTAAGTAGAGCGGGCTCTACGAGCTAGTGGCTACTATGTCACTACTAGCCTTTTTCGGAGGGTATTAAGATATTTATATTCAATTTTCAGTTTATTGTGAGAGGGGGTTACATAAATATAAATGTTTTGAAGTGTTTCCATATAATTAATAAAATCCCAAAATTATTTAATGCGGAGAAGTGATTCCCTTGGCCTGAATGGAATGAGTTAGAGAAGAAAGGAAGAGGTCAGAGGTGGTGGAAATTGAATTAGCGGAAATTTAAAATAAAAAAGGGTGAATAGAATGGGTAATTGGAGGATAGGGTGATAGAGTGGGAGAGTAGAAACAATGATACTCAATTTGCCGGATGATAGAATGAAGCCTTTAGTGGCACGAGAAGCAATCAGAAGTGGTGTATAGTATTTGGTGAAGCGAAGTTTGAAAGAAGGGTGGAGGTGTGAGCAAAAAGGGTCCACATAGGAATAAACCGTACAGGAAAACGAAATAGTAAAAGGTGTGTTAGTTGAAGAAGTTGCAAAGGAAGAATTGGAACGATTGATTGTCGGAATTGGAGTTTTTTCTTATCGTCGCTTCAGATTATTTTCAAAAGTGTTTAATGTTGAGGGTGGGTTTAATGTCGGCAATTTTTCGTATTTGATTAAAAAGTTCATATAGTACTGGAGAAGGTTTTTATAAATCAGTGAGGAGCTCAGGGTATTATTTTAACGAAGCAGATGGAAAATTTGATTTGTGGTGTTATAATATAGTGCTTATAACTTGACAGGTTATAGAAAAAAAGAAAAAAACCGAGAAATAAGATAACAAGAGAAATATAGAGAAAAAGAAGAGAATCATTATTTAGTTATCAACACTAATGGTGGTTCTTGTAGGGAAATTATCGATGAAAAGAGGAGGGAGAATAATCAATATAAAAAAAAAATAAATATCATGTTGGAGGGAATTAAAGAATGTTTGATAATATATGTTGATTCACAGTTCTGGGATTTAACTTTCTTTTTTTTAAATTTTTGATAGTGGAGATGTTGGGAAATATACCATGGGGGTTGAGTTATAGTAAGGGGATAGATTTATAATGAAAAAATCTCCACAAAGAAGAAACATGGGAGAAAAGTGATTTGAGATATTTGAAAAAAGGTTAGAGCGGTATGTGGGGAGTCCAAAACAGCAAAAATTATGAGGAAGAATATGAGATGCACAATCAGGTAAAATAATAGGGTGTGTATATTATGAAGAGAGATTGAGTAAATCCGAGGAAGAAATGTTTGTGCGAATAGAGTATAACAATAGCGGAGAAGAGGAATGTGGATAGGAAAAATTATGGTGTTTGGCCAATCTATGTGATCTAGATTTAATTACTGATGTGAGAGAAACAGTGCAGGGGTTAGGTAGAGGTTGAGCGTATTTGGGAAGCGCCGGGAAGGGATTATGGTAGAGGACTAAAGAAAGACAGATAAGAGGGGGAGACCCGACGTCGAAGGTAACGTAATGGAAATGGAAGTTGATGGCTTCAAAAAAGGAAATGTGGATGGACGAGAGAATTAGAGAGGGATGAGGGTGGAGGATCCGGCGTAAGAGTATTTGTTGTGCTGTAAGGCAGTGTAATAGGATTTAGAAAAAATGGACATAGGAGGCGAAAAGTATTGGTGTGTGGTGAAGAGGTAATGGCCGTCTGCACGAGATTTGATAAAGAGAGTAAAAAAATTTATTAGACATTAGTTGGGACATCAATGAAGCTGCAGCAGTCACCAACTACCTTAAAAAAGTTGGAAATAAGATCCCTTAGAAGAATGCTTTGTCTATATCTCGATACTCCGTTTCAATCCCTTTGATTGCAAATGTGTTTAAAAGTCGATCATCTGACCCTCAGATATATTTTACAGGCCTAGGCGTTGCAACTGAGTAACTACACCAGCTTAAGCGGGAAATAAGTGGTTTGTAACAGAATATTATATATATAAATATAAGTACTTTGCGTACACATATTTATTTATTACTTACATTTAATATTTATAATATTTATTAATATATAATAATTCTAGTATATAATTAATATAATTTATATATATATATAATATCATTTTAAATATAATTATTAATTTCTGTATATATTTGCATATTATATATTATTTATGATTAATTTTAATTAATTATTATTAATATTATTATAATTTATATTTAATATAATTATTAATATATATTTAATTAATATATATATTACTATATATATATCGCCGGATTGTGCACGAGACGAAGTAGGTCCCCCGCCAATACCGATATCCAAAAAAATGTTTAAACAGATATTGGGTGATTGGCTAAATATGAGTTAGGCCGTAAATAGAATGTTAAATCTTACAGGAAATGGTGGAATGAAGAGGTGATGAAAAGAGTGTAATTAAGAGTTTAAAAAGAAGCGTATTGGTTGAATGTACTTAAGCAAATGAATGAAAATTTTTCAAAAAGAAAGAATGCTTGGATTCTACAATCAGAGCAAATAAAGAACAATATTTTCACTGATCGAAATCAATTCAAAGTGGAATATGTAGAAGGTAAATAACAGTTTGGAAAGAGGATCAATGAGGACATACAAGGGAATAGGAAAGCTCTCGAGAAAGGCAAAGCGCGAAAAAGGTTAAAAATGAAGAAATAAGGGGAATCTGCTTAGGAATAATATGATATTAGGGAGGTGCTTTTTGTAACCTGGGAATCGAAAGCATGGATGTGTAGGGGAGTGGTGTGTTAAAGAACACTGTCGAGAAAATCTCGACGGAATATTAACAGTAAGGAAGAAGGGTGCGTATAGTGTTAAGGAATCGTGTGTGGTTTTGAAATGTGCAAGAAGGAATGATGATTAATTGGAGGAATGAGGTAATTAGTAAAGATAGGGGAGGTAACGCCTGGATCGTAAAGTAGGTCGAAAAAAGAGTTTGAAGAATAGAGTAAAAGCCACTCTTTCTGCCAGGTATAAGGATGACAAGAAGAGAGACAAGGAGAACACATAAGGACGAAGAATGTTGATAATGGAGATAATGAATTACGATTAGAAATAAATAATGCTTTGCTGTTTTGGAAAAGTCGTGGTTATATTAGCGGAGGGTGTAATAAGACAAAATTGTACCAAGGAGGCAATTGGGCAGGGAGAAAGGGAAATATTAAGGTACCCTCTTAAGGAAAGCCCTATTAGCAGACCGTGAGGGGCCACACCACGCTAGCTCCCCCGGGCCTACTGCACTCCCGCGTCCCACCGTGAGGCCGATCTTCCCACCGGGAGAGCCCGTGCTTCTCGGCCCTGAACGGCCCCGCCCACCGGGCAAACCTGACTGGCGCCAACCCCCCAATTTTTTTAGCGACCGCTCTGGCCCTGCGGCCCAAAAAATCCCACGAGGAAACAAAACCAAAGTGGGTTATTCAATTTCTACCGGGATGTATAAATCACTGTAAAATTTAACAAATTTACGTTTTACTCCTTAAATATATTCAATACATGGAGGGGTTTATAAACTGTACCAAAATAAAAATATATTTTTAAATCCTATTACTGTTAAAAAGTCCGTTTAGTTTTATAATTTATCCTCTGAATCGATTTGCAAATTTTTATACACCAACTAACAATTAAAAAGTATAACAATTTTTTTTTGGGTATTAACTAGATGTTGAAATTCAAAAAATATATGGGAAGCGCCTAAAATATATTAATGTGAGCAGATTGTTCCCGAGCTTTTTTTTAACATAAAAAAGTAGTCGAAATTTTGATATTCAAGTTAGGAATTCGGATCATAGGAAATGAATATAAATTCCTAGAGAGTGTTGAAAAACATTTTTTAAAACATGTATGTTAAAATTTTAATGTCTAAGTTCAAATATTTCTCTTCTTCAAGAAAAAATCAAAAAATTTAGGCGGAAATCTCTTTTTTCAGACGTTCAAAATGCTAAGCTGTCACAGAGTTAAGTTTAAGAAGAGTTAATGATAGTTTAGTATATAAGTGTTGCTTATTATATTGATTTATCAAAGTATTATATTATATACTATCTATATATATATATATGATATGACACACTAAACGTATGTGATCCTCATAATCATAACTAAGATATTACAGAGAATATATTATTATGAGTAATATTATTATCTTATCTAAATATATATAATATAAAGTATATTCATAATGCGATTATGTTGCAGAGGTTTTGTATCATCCTATATATATATATGGAATTATAAGCGTATATTCTATTAATCATGATATAAGTTAAGTATGTTCCGGTTTGCGGATTGGGGAGTTTGCGAAGTGCTCTCACACTTTTTTGAAAATGAGTTGCGAAAAATCTTGGCCTTTTGCGTACCTGGTTAATAATCGTGTTGCTATTTTTCAATTAATCTATAGCATAAATTACATTTCATGCTAAGAGACGTGAGGAGCAATTGGCAAAACCCGAGAGCAAAAAGCGCTAATTTAAAGAAAATTTAAAAAACATAAAAATTTATATTTTTATCTTACAATTACATTCAACCCGGTTCTGTTTCAAAACGTTGTAAACGAAAGTTTAATAGGGACATATGTTATATTACAGGTAATGATGTAAAATTTCGACCCAATGAATGCGATTTGTCGTTTGATTTATCTAAAGAACCATTCGAGTCACCATCATAGGTTCGTGTTTTCTATTTACTAATTTTATAGTGTGATTGTCGTCCTAATAGCTTTTTAGTTTGTGATGAGAAGAATATTCAATAGCCTAATTACGGCTGAAAGCAGAGAGAGGGTTAGTATTTTTTACGCTCGTTGGGACTCGAGGTAAGACTTTTATACCACACTCGCCTTGATAAAAAGGATATCGTTCTTTGGTATAACGAACAGAGCCGTTCAACTAACAGAAAATAATTATCCCAAGTACGCCATACTACTATAGTAGACTATTTCTCTAGTACGAGGTTGATAAGGTGTGGTATTTACCAGTAAGATCCTACGCATAAACTGTACGTTATTAACACTCATGAGCTAACACAGGTCCTCGAACGAGGAGTGAGAAAAACACGTGTAGAGAAGTTGTATAATTTATCAAATATAAATTACCCTTGTGCCTTGACCCTGACAGACACGATTTTTTTGGTTAAGTTTGTATATATCAGACTGCTCAATAACGAAAAGAAAAAGCGTGATCACGTATGTATTCGTAAAGTTGTAGTTAAACGCAAGGAGATAAAAGTGTTACACAGTACGTAATTGTTACATGGCGCATTACAGAGACAGAAAAAAGTCTAAAGTCAGTCAGGCATCGGTAGAGTAAGGAGAAACAAATGTAGTAAGAGATGACTTTTCTTTCTACCTCACCGAGTTAAAGGTGAAAGGATTGTGCTTCGTAGAAAGAAAGACACCGAAGTTAAATGAAGTAAAAGAATGGCTAAGCACATACCAAGTAGTGGATATAAAACTCGGTTAAATACACAGTCAGTTATTTCACACATTAATTAAACGCTATCACCGACACATGTTTTCCATCTTGTACGTTATTTGTTTCCTATTGTTTATAAATAAAATAAACGCTTTGGCTGTCATGCTTCACGCCTGTGTTACAGAGGAGTAGGATACACACATAAGCTCCATTCAGTGGCGAGCCATGGCAGTGGGCAAGACGACTCTGTAGCCGGAAACAGAAAAACGATCCCGTACGACATCCCGTAAGATGCGTGCTCTTGTCTTCTCAACGTATCTCAAGTTCACTTTGAAAAATGCTTTCATTCCTGCAAAGAGAAATTATTTATTAACAAATAATTC
The DNA here is from genome assembly GCA_015478945.1 of Trachelipus rathkii. Classification (NCBI taxonomy): domain Eukaryota; kingdom Metazoa; phylum Arthropoda; class Malacostraca; order Isopoda; family Trachelipodidae; genus Trachelipus; species Trachelipus rathkii. The sequence goes on along the minus strand of JABUQX010000660.1, from coordinate 63,880 downwards.
TTTTTGAAAATAAGAATGTTTGAAATTATGAATTAAAGTACAATTGTGTCCCTCTTAATCTAATATAAATATAAAATTATACTTTGCTGCAGATATGAATGAACTGTTTTCTTGTTTTAGTGATTGCTACACACTTTATTGTTTTTTAATAACACTTGTCACCCGACCAACTCACGCAGAGCCCATATTCAGGGAGGAGGGTGTGGCAAGACCACCAAACGTTGTTCACCAGTCCGCCTAGCCGTGTTAAAAGAGCAAAAATTTATGCTGATTGAGATCAGACTCAGAGCTTTACCAACCAAAAAGTGAGAGAGTGAGAATTAAATTCAGGCAGGAAAACCCACAGAAAAATGGAAGAGCAATTAGTCCACAGAGCAAGCATTGTAGGCATTGAGAAAAGCAAGGAAGACACGACAGTCCTGCTACGCAACACTAGCCCAGAGGAGGTTTTACGCTGAAATGATCACCGAAAAAACGCGTATAGCGGCAAGGTACACAGCACATTATTTATTCTGTCAGTCCCTTCGTGCTACCGGAAGGCGTCGTTCTTGCGTGGTAGCCCAGAGTAGGAATAAGTGTCCTGAACCAAGACCTGCCGCTGTGGTACGTATAGAAAAAAAAGAAGATAAAGCTCTAAATATCCGCGACCGCAAAGATTAGAAGGGTCAATGTGAACTGGATAAGTACAGGAACAGTTTCATAAGCCTTTGGCTTTTTTGACCGACCCTGTCCAACAAGCCGGGTGAAACCAGAGCCCCCCCCAGAAATATAGAGACAGTACTAGGCCCAATTACAAGCGGGGGATGAGAAACGCTATAAATAAACAGGCCAATTTTGTAGAAGAGAAAATAAAAGTCCGTTGTAAGTGAAAAACATTTACCTTCAATACACTATAGCAACCGTGGATAGATGATGAGTGTTTCCAAGAGCATTTATTATTGTGTTTATATGTTATGAGAAGAACCAAGTTCAAAAATTCGGGGAGAGGACACAACCGAGAAGAAACGCCGTTGAAAGATATAGAAAAAGTTAGAGAGCGTGTTTTAGATGCAGGTGTCTTAATAAATCGGGATGAGTTTGTCTTTTTAAAGAAGTTGAATTTCACAGCAAAGGTTGAGACGAACACGACAGCAATCGGCGCGTGAAATTCAATTCTAGATCATGAGGCCAAGGAAATAGAGATCGGAAAGATGAAGAACCGAGAGGCGCGAATTTCTAAGGAACGTAACAGAAAAAGAGCAGTAACTTAGAAATATGACGGTTGAGAGAGTGAAGGGGGGCATTTTCATATTCCTGCTATAGTGATAGAGCTTAGAATGTGTGCAGAGTGAGAAGAATCAAAAATTAATGAAAAAGTAAGAATAAAGTAGTAGAAATAAGACGAAACCCTGAGGAACACACACTATTGACAGAAAGAACCAAGGAAGCAAGGTCGCCATCACATTCACACAGCGCGAGTTATTGAGGCGGACTTCAAAGAAAAAAGCTTATGACAATTAGAAGCAAAGAGAAGGAGGAAACTAGAAACGGAGGGGAGCCTGGAATGAGCAGTGACGGCGAAGCCATACACACATAACCCCGTCAATGCTCTTGATATGTCTACTGTCGCCTTACACACCTCTATTGACGTTCGAAAGGGTGACGCTTCCCCCTCGGAGCGCTCATAAAAGAGGGAAAACCAATATCGGTACTATTTAAACTTAGAGAAGTTGAATATGAGAAAAGCACCAGAGATGTATAAGGTGGAATACGATGCCCGAAGAGGCCGTACTGTGATTCGTGAAAGAAGATGAAAGTGAGAGGTTTACCAGATGGTCTAATATTACCAGAAAAGAAGTGAGAGTTGGGAAGGGCTATTTAGATCTTAGATAGAATACAGAGATGTAGAAGAAAAAAAGGTGGTATACTGCGATCGATATTCAGGAAGCAGGATCATGAGTGGCTTCCTTTATTTTTCGGGAAACCCAGTAGTTGAGAAATAACATTGAAGTGCTTGGGCCCTCCAAAACTGAGAAGGGAAAGTGGCAGTAATATCTTTATATATAGCGTAATAAGACTTTGTTTAAAGTACAAAAGTTGCGTTGGTTGTTGCGAATATGCGGGTTTTTGCGCCGCGGCATCCACACGGTCTACCCCCCGCCAATTGCGTGCGGTTTGCGTATGCAATTTAATTTCTTACCGAATTAGCGATTGCGATTCGCGTATTGGCGGCCTCTTTCTAACACCTTATTTGGTTTGGGGGTCCATGTCCAATATATATATATGATATATACTATATATATAGTCTTTATATCACTTATATATATATATATAATCTAATATATATATATATACTATATATTATCTATATATATTATATATAACACTATTATATATATAACTTTATACTATATATATTAATATATATCACGTATATAGTATATATATATATATATAGCTATCTATACTATTACTATTATATATATATACTTTATATATAGATATTCTATAGCGCGATAGTTTATATACCAATATTATTGCTCTCCCCAAAAATCCAATTTATTTCCTAAAAAATTCATTCGAAAAATATTCATACTAACATAATTTAAATGTATTCCTTTTTTCAATCATTTAAATTATTAATTTAAATTGACATTATACTTTTAATTTTCAATCCTAAGTTTTAGTGTTTCGAACTTTACATCTCTAATTTAGCTTAAACCCGGGCCCCGGCCACGGCTAATTAGGCAGCCCCGGCCCCCGCCCCCGGCCCCGGCCCCGGCAAAATCCCCCGCCGGCCGTACGGTCCATAGTACTCTCATATACTCAGGGTAATGAGGGAGAAAAAAGTGGGCAATTGAAGAAATTATCAGGTGAATATACAGTTTTTGCGAGTGTTGTACCGGGAAGGTATATGCTGGTTATTATGGTTTGATAAGTGCGTCGAGTGACCTGAGGGATCTTAGTTTTGGGTGAAAGACAAGGTGCGTTAGGATGGTAGCAGTATGTTGTGGGGATTCCACAAATCTTTATACATTGAAACAAATGATTGAGAAATGAGGGATAAAGAAGAAAAGATTATATTCAGGTTTTATGATTTAACAACTAGCCGTAATGAAAGTAAGTTAGCATCAAGTTGGAAGCTTATGCGAGTATTTAGTATTAGTATGGTGTGAGTGTAGGGCCTTCTGAACATTGGAAATCAAAAAGTATGGTATGACGGAGATTAGTGAAGACGTGTTGTTAAGAATAAATGGTCGTCAATCGGTGATGTTTAGGAAATAATAGCGGAGTGAGACAGGGGTTGTGTGTGTTATGTCTCCTTGTTATGCAAATGTGGTGTAATATTGGCTGTGGGTTCAATGAAAGAAAAGTTTCGAGGTTGGGGATGGCAGAATGGTGTTAGAAATGATGGGAGATGGAGAGGGGAGGGTGCCCTACCTACTATTATATGCGGATGAAATTTTGGTTTTGTGTGGCGATATCTGAGAGAGTTTTGAGAGGTTGGTAGAGAGATTTGGGCAGGGTAATTGTAAATAGGACGGGGGTTTGAATACGTAAAAATACAGTAGATAAGATAGTTCTATGGTTGTTGAAGTGAGGACAGTCTCAGTGTGAAGTTATTGTTAGATGGTGAGCAGCAGCTGGAACAAGTGTCATGAGTTTAAATATTTAGGCGTTGGATAAAAATGGAACAGATGATGCAGAGTGATAAGGTAGGAAAGGTGCGTGAATGGCAGGAGGCTGGCTTGGTGCAATTAATAAATCGCAATAGGTCGAAAGGGTAAAGGGACTCAAGTTCCTTGAGTGCTGCTAAGAGTCTTACAAATAATGAGCGGTAGTTGTTATCTGTTATTAATTTGTAATGGTAGTGGAACCTATGTCTGGAATAGAGAAGTTAATAGACTAAAAAGTTCAATGTGTGTTAGTGTATCAACTCTTATGCGGCATGCTAGGTTGTTGATTCAAGAATTTAAAAAAAGTCTGAGGAATTCGATATCGACTATCTATATGCGACGAGTGGTAGGTTGTGTAAAGAAAAAAGGGTTAAAATGAGAGATAATATAAATAGAAAGTATGTTCGAAATGGTTTGTCATAATGAAGGATGAATGAAAAGTCGGTTATATGGTTTAAGTAGAGTCGGGATGTTATTATTGGGTATGCGTGTGTGGGTTATATATACCGTGCCGGCTGGGAAGACCGAAAGAGAAACAAAAGTGGATTGGGAGTCGGTACGAGAATGCGTCTGAAAGGAGAGAAATAAATGTCGGTTGGTCAGAGGCGAGAATAAAGAGGTGCATGATAGGAGAGAATGGCGGCGGTAATTTTGTATGGGTCGGGCATGGCTTGTGGCACACCAGGGCAAGGGGATGAACCTTAACATTGACGATTTACCTTGTATGAATGGGGTAAGGAGAAGGCTCCGCGTCGAGAGAGGTCCCATGAATGCTAGTCGATGAACAGGGAGTGGAATTTTCCTCAGTCCTGTGACCGAAGCTGTCCCTCAACTAGGTACATGAAGGGGCGGTGAAGTGCTGTGCTGGGCTTTCTTTTCGACGTTGTACATGTTCTCGCCGACTACCTGCTGTTATTCTTTCTCCGATGGCTTGACAAGGCACCATAGATGGAATCGAGAGGATTTGAGTAGATGAGGAACCTAGTATTCGAAGCTGAGCCCAATCTTGGGCAAAGAGGAAAGGTGAAAGAAGAAAGAAAATAATAATTAATATAATATACTATTAGTATAGTAAATATTAAATAATATTAAATTATATAATCATACTATATAATTTAATATATCGATATTTAATATAGTATATATAGTATATATGAAAAATAATAATATATAGATTATAGCATAAAAAAAAAATGTACTTCCGAGATTAAAAACGTACCCAGCTGATTGTTATACCGATTTAAACAGTGTATTTTCTACCAGAAGGGTAATACGTGGTCAGCCTAAAAAAACCAAGTTGGGTGGCGGTACCATGAATACATCGGTACTAGGTTAGAAAAGAAACAGCGTTGGCGTAGCGATACCGGTACAAAATGATGTATCGGCGCCGATACCACAGTACCCGGTACATGTATATCGCGGTAATAGATGCCATCCCTCATTAATTTGTAAATACTTATCGAATTTCTCATATATATTTACTCTAAATTTATCATATATAAATAATATTAAAATATATATATATATATTTGATATAATATATCACTATATGTTAAGTTATCCAATTATAAAAAGCTGAAATTAGCTATTAATATTTTTAATAATATGGAATTATTGTAATAAAGTAAATTTTGTTTTATTGTTTAAAGAAATTATCTTGTGTTTGTTTTAAATTCCTTCTGCTGACCGCTGACACAAACATTCTAAATCTATTATAAAAATAAAAAAAAAATAAAATCTAGCGTAGAGTTAATCCCTGAAATCCCAGTACGAATATCCGAATATTGAAACACGAAAAAGAATGGAAAAAGGAACCAATGAATAAAATAATATAAAGTACCTAATGAATCAGAGACTAAAAGTAAAGTATATAAAAAGCAGACATAAAGAGGGCCTAGGATAGGCGTTAATTAGAGTTAGGTTAGTGAGCTATAGGTTAGGTTTAGGTTAGGTTAGCGAGAAGTTAAGGTTAGGATTACTGTTTACGGTTAGCGTCTCACAGTTAGGAAGTTCTAGGATTGGTTTAGGTTAAGGTTTAGGATTTAGGCCAATCTACAGTTACGGTAGGTTCAGGTATAAATTCAGGTTTAGGTTTAGGTATAAAGTTAGGGCTTAGGTTATGTTAGGTTAAGCTAAGTTTGTTGGAACCTTAATTTCGTTTATGCATGGCGAAGCGAGAAATCCTAGAAAATACTCACAACCCCATTTTTTTTTGTTTTTTTTTTTTTTTTTTTATACAAAGTTGAACTACTTCCACAACAAGTAGTCTATCCTATGATCATTGACACGGCTTGACCAGTTAATCTCAGAGAGCATTGACTCTCCTTCCCCAGTGAAACCAGCATTTTTCCTGGACATTAAATGAAATTGGGTAATATAGAGATGCTCTAATTGTGTGTTCTGGCCACCGAGAAATTTCATAACATACCAGAACACAGTTTTGAAATCGGAAAAAAGGTTAACAGCTCTTCATCAATTATATTAATATATGCTCGAAAGGACGACGGCAAGACAGTTTTCTGTTTCCGTAAGATTGCAATCGAACTTTTAATCATATTTATATAATATATATTATATTATGGATTTATTAATATATAGGTATTATATATATATAATTATTATTGTCATTATTATATTTTATGAATATTAAAATATATATGAATATTATATATAGAGAGTGAGAAAGATATATAAAATATAAGAATATATATTAAAATTCCTAAC
>JABUQX010000660.1:42500-50000 GCA_015478945.1 Trachelipus rathkii | reverse complement strand
TCGCCCACTTCAAATTTGTGTACCGGTACCGAAAAACATCGGTACTTTTATTCGGTACATTTTTTGGTGTATCATGGCCATGCTTTGTTATAGGAATGATTTCTTTTTTTTTAATTTAATTTTTTTAACGATGAGGGGTATGAAATAATTGTCTTAAGATCTGCGGTTAAAAAACTTTGTTTTTTAAATTTATTAAATTGGAAAGTTGGAGGGGGGCCAAAAACCCCCCCATTATTTTCCCCAATTTATTATAAAACTTATGGGGGAACGGAAAATTATTTTTTCAAAATTAATAGGGGGAAACCCCCACCAGGGGCTTGGATTTTTAACCAACTTTTATTTTTTTTTTTTTTTTCATTGGAAAAAAAAACTTTATAAGGAAAAGTTGTAAATGATCCGTAGTGAACGAAAGTTTTAAAAATAAATTTAGAAAATGAGTCTTGAAAAAAAGTTGTCTGCAAATTTTCATACTTCATGACTAATTCTACCCAGATGTTCAATTGGTAAAAAAAACTATATCTTATATATACTTTTGTTACTAAAGAATAAAGATATATTTTATATTTCCAGCACTCACGGGTCGGTGGGGCACGGGGAGGGAAGCTCCCTGTAAACTATGCATTCATTTACCTCGTTCCATGTGCCATGCATTCATTTAGCATCTCTAAAGTTGCTATAAAATGCTATTATTAATGCTCTAGCAATTTTTTAATTTTTTTACTTATTTTTTAAATTCAAAAATGACCCATTCTTCTATAACACAACAGCGTCTCATATATATATATATATATATATATATATTATATATATATATATATATATGTATAACTAGCTATATATATATATATATATATATATATATATATAATATATATATATTCTATCTTTTCTTTCTTTCTTTATCTTCCTTTAATTTACCCAAGAATGGGAGTAAGGTGCGTGACGAGCATCGGAAAAGAAAAGCAGTAGAAAGAACATGACATAAGTCGAACAAGAAAGCATCAGCCTTACCGCCCCCTCCAGTACCATTAATAGTGAGAACTCATCCAGTTCAGAAATCCACCCTTAAAGCTCATAAGACGCGATGGACCCTCACTAGGTTAGTCGTCAATGTAAGGGTTCCCATCCCTTGAGCCCAGGTGCGGCCACAACCATACCCCCTCACAATCCCCCGCCATTCACTCCTGTTACACACACTTTTCTTCTTGCCTCTACCAAACTCACTATCTCTCCTTCAAACATTCGTTTACTGACTCAATCCACCTTTTCTCGGTCTCCCAGCGGTCGGTTCCCAACACATCACCACTATACATCCCGCTTAACAACCGACTATCAAAATTCATCCTTTCCACATCACCAAACCATCTCAACATACTTTCATTTATTCTCTCATTTACCCCTTCTTCACACCCACACAACTCTCTAATACGTTCATTCCTCATTTTATCAATATATATATATATATATATATATATATATAATAATAAATATATATATATATATATATATATATATATTATTATATATTAAATATATATATATATTATATAATATATATATGTGTGTGCGGTGTGCATTAGTGCCGTGTGCGTGTGCGTGTGCGTGTGCGTGTGCGTGTGCGTGTGCGTGTCGTGTGCGTGTGTGGTCTCAGCTAATGTGCAACAACGGAATATTTCCGTAATGATGTCAATTATTTAGAAACTTGTAGGAATAAAGAGGGTCTCTGTATGCGAATTGCTCATGAACTTTCGAATTTTCAATAAAACCGTGTGGTTTCGATAATTAAATTGCATTTTATGGCAAAAATTATTTAGGGTTCATAGAGACAGTCATCTCAATTCAAATGGTAGTTACCTCTCAATACACGCGGAAAAATACGTTGCTGCTGCCGTAATAGTTTACAACAAATGTTAGTTGTAGTAGATTTAGAACATCGTGAATGAGGGCCGAAATCTCCATATACAGCGTACGTTTATATTAGGTACTATTAATAGTTAGTTATGATGAACAGTTATGATTTATAACAGAAATGATTTATAACTCTGTAACACATCCGTTTATTTACAGTCCATACATAAGTATTATTTCGGTATAGTATGAAATCCTTTCCTGTAGTACCTTCTGATTTATGTAGTACATTTTTCATCGTATATGCATGTATACATTATACGCGGTGCGCGAAATGTCTGCTCTTATTCCATACGCAAAGTTCAGCCCGTCTGATCCACCCTTGTCATGTTGCCAATGTGATATTTTCGGAGTCGACTATCGAACAAGCGTGAGTGATTCGACTTATTAGCTGATTAATATTAACTGATTAATTAACTGATGCTATCGGTGTTGTGTACCCACCGTAGACACGATTTTTCAGGTAGCCCCACAGGTAATACTCCAGTTGAGTAAGGTCCGGTGATCTAGGAGGCCACGGAATAGGACCCCATGTTCCTATCCACCTACCGGGGTGTGTTACGTTTAGATGATGTTGCACAGCCCTTGCTGTATGTGCTGGGCATCCTTCATGCTGGTAGTACAAATTTTGACGTGTCTGTAATGGTACGTCACGAGGAAGGTCTGACAAAGTAGTGTCCAGAAATTCTTAATTCCATTCGCTATCTAGGTTTCTATGGTAAATGTCCGGCCCGATCAGTATATTATTTAGCAGTTCACACTACACATTTATGGAGTAAACTACTTGGTGTCACGTTCTGTAGGTGATATGCGGTGTTTTCCTCGGTCCAGTACCGATAATTCCACCCATTAATCGTGCCAATATTGGTAAACCTGGCCTCATCCGTCCACAAAATACGGAGCTGCCCGTCAAGTTTATTGTCAAACATGGAACACATTTGGACTACGAACTACAACCAACGTCCGGGATGCAGACCGTGCACAATGTGTGCTCTGTAATGAAAAATGTTGTACATATGTAGAATGCACCGTACCGTTCCTGTCTGCCGTAAGTAGGTTGTTGGGTGTTCCGTGGTATACAATAGAAAGTCAAACTCCATGTCAAGGGTACGGGTGGGAGGTTGACTTGGGTGGCGAGATGGTGAGTTGGTCGAACCTTATTCTTGAAAACCTGTGTACAATCTGTACATTATAGTGGAATGCGGTTCCAAACGATCTGGATATCTACGTCTATACACCTCCGTAGCTCTGTTGGCATTCTTGTCTTCAAGAATAAACGCCTCAACCATATCCTTCAGTTCCTGGGTTGTATACATATTATTAGGCATAGTGTTATCGGATGTTGCAATTAAATAGCTGTGCTAAGACACACGATTATACATTCGTAAGTGCTCCGCTGACTGTTGTACGATTATACTGGAATACCGATCCCCAACAGAGTAGTGTGTCATATTACCTTCGAAATTCATAATTTAGTTGGCTGACAATAGTAGCAAATGTAATATTAAATATTACACATAAATGTGATATGCCCTTCATGGAGGATTTATATGGGTTTCTACCCCCATTCAGCCTTTTCTGAACGTATTACAACTAACTATTGGTAGTAACTATTCCCCGCTGACACATATGCTGCAAATATCTTCCCACGAGGATTGCCAGGAAACAACGTTTTGGATCTGGATGACGGTCTCAATGAAAACTACATAATTTCTGCCATAGAATGCAATTTCAGCATCGAAACTACACGGTTTTATTGAAAATTCGGAGGTTCATGAGAAATTCACATACTGTGCATACGCGATAACCTATAATGATTAGCAAAAATAACTCTCCGATTTAATTAAGACACCTTTTATTCCAACAAATTAATAATAATAATTGCCCATTCATTAGAAAGTAAACCTTTGCCATATATATATATATATATATATATATTATATATATATATATATATATTATATATATATATATATATAATATATATATTTATTATATAAATTAAAGTTATAAAAGAGATACCTCAAATACAACATAAATCTATTTGCCTTATAGTAATAATATAACTATTTATTGAAATTCCATTTATCAGTATTGTTTTTCCACATATATGAAAATGTATCGATGTACCGGCGATACAGTACCGAGTACCGGTATCGCCCAAACGCTTTCACAAAGTACCGAGTACTGGTATCGCCCAAGCTATTTTTCGAAGTACCGATGTACCGGTATCGCCCAACCAATTTTCATGTACCGTGCCCATCACTGTATATATATATATACAATATATAATACATATCTATAAATATATAGATATATAATATAATAATATATAATAATATATATAATATATATAAATATATATATATATATATATATATATGCATATATAGTGGCATATATATAATAATATATATATCTTCAGGGGGCGAATCCTGATGAAAAATGTTGAGCATTATACTCAGTTATAATTCTCTATCCCAAACAAAATTGTTAATTATATATATATATATAAAAATATTCTAAAAAGATATAAAAATATATATATATATACTATATATATATATATATATATATATATATATATATATATATATATATATAATATATATATATATATTATATATATATATATATATTTAATGGGTAATATAAAAAATATATATATTATATATAATAATAATATATATTATATAGTATATATATATAATATAATAATATATATATATATATAATATATATATATATATATAATAATATAAATATATATATATATTATATATTAATTATATACATATATATATATATATATATATATATATATATATATAATTGCAATACAAAACTTACTTCCAAATCTGATATGAACATCCATAATTACCCACGATTTTACAACCATACACTTAAGGTGACAAAATTATATCATCGTAATAATTTTTTGTTTTTGTTTTTCTTCACATTTTATCATTTTGTTTTGGTCAATCATTATTTTTTATACGTAAATTGTTCATTCTTAGAAAATTTTCTGTAAAATTATTTTATAACATACATGATACATGCTTCCTTCTTTCCTGCCACTTCTGTTCTGTGGAACTCTCTTTCATCTTCTGTGTTTCCTGCTGAATTTAATCTCCTTCACTTTAAAGCCTGCGTCTGTGCTCATCTGCGTAATTTGCGCTAGTGGATTAAATTTTGACGTGCAACACCCCCTCCCTGAATAGGGCTCTGCCCGTGAGTGGTGGTGACAACTGTAAAAAAAAATTATTAAACAGTCACCTTCAGAACATTTAAAAAAACTGAACGAAGCAATATGGCCATACTATAATAACCGAAAAAAAAAATCTTGAACAAATGTTAAAGAAAGACCCCGAATGCGTTTCTTTCTCCCGCTCATTGTAACTACTTGCTGTTAAGTTTCCGAACGCTTCACGGTGTTTTCGTCGTGAATAAATTCATGCCCGCGCACCTGTTTACAGAATTAAACTTTTCACAAAGACAGGCGGTGGAGTTACCGCAAGCATCGTTTTGACTAGATAAATTATTAGTCACGTTGGCTGCTCGAGAATACAAATTAAATATAAATTTGAATTTATTGTTAATATAAGAGTTAGAAGAGGCAGAATGGTTACCGACATCTTTATTATTAAATCACAGTATACAGACAATCAAAATTTTCTTTTATTATTTTTCCCTTAAGCATGAACCTCATGCTAAGCAATCAATGAGGATGTGCCCCTGAATTTTATATATATATATATAATATATATATATATATAACTTAACTATATTAATATATATATATATATAACTATACTATATATATACTATTATATATATATATATATATATATATATATATATATATATATATATATATATAATCTAGATCACGGAAAAAGCATTCACCAAATTATGTGGAATGATTTAGCTACGGACGTCTACTTGTCTATGTTAAAGCAAGAATCTTTTTATGTTCGAATCCAGACATATTCAAATGCATCCAAAGAACTCAATCCAAGATGGCGGTTATTTGGTTTCCATCAATCTACTGCTTAAATATTTAACTCAATGTCTTTTGTTGGCTCCTTTGTATACATTTAGCCAAAAACAGACTTTGAAAGAGGTAATTAATCTGCGAATGCTAAATAAATACTGTAAGTAGTACTTGTCTTATCTACATCCTCAATAGGAGAATGTGAATGTTCCGAATCTCCAGATATGTTTAAATTTTACATTCATTATAACAACTACTCTATAGAATTTATTTATAGAGCCTTTGAATTTATGGTTTAGCAACTATGAAGAGATTTTACTGGGTAGGTTTTGTAAGCTACATATTTCAACTCTCTTTCAGATATTTAAAAATGACGTGAATCCAAAGTTTTCGTGGCTAATTTTCTTTGACGAGAAATCAGAAACTTTTATCAAAGAATTGCAACTGAAACCTAATAACAAAGTAAGTTATATTTATTATTATGTTGCATTGTTACATTAATCTAAGCTTCTGAAGACATACCAGATGCATACTCAATAAAATTTGTTTCTTTCTTCTTTCGAACTTTCTCATATCCTCCTATTCCAAATATATATATATTATATATTATATATATATATTATATAAATATATATATATTATATATATATTATAATATATATTATATATATATATATATATATATATATATATATATATATATATATATATATATATATATATATATATATATATATATATTACAAAATAAAGAAATTCTCTCAGACAAAATGCACAACCAAACTCACTATAATTGAACCAAATTATAGACCTTAAGAATAAAATAAATACCCTAATTGACACAAATCAGAAAGAGAATTGGAAGCAATACATCCACAATCTAGATTACAAAATCAAAACAACACAATTAATCCGCACAATAAACACTCCCCCCCCCCCCAACCCACTAAGTTATCTGCAAGAACAAAATAATAAAATCCCCAGCCCTAAAAACCAATGAAATATCATTATGTCACACTATCAATAAATCCACAATCCCCCATCCATATACAAACTATTAAGCGGATTAAAAAATTAAAATCTAATCAAGTAGAGCCCCCCTTCCATTTTCTCCCCTAGAAGTATTTAATATTATAAAAAGGCTAAAAAATTAACAGACCAAATATTTAATATTTTTCTCAAATATCTAGAAAACAACTATTGCAACTCGTACTGAAATATTTAACACGGCATGGCTAACAAACAATCTCCCTCCACTCTGGGAGCATGCCCACATAATCCCTATATCAAAGCCTGGTAAACCACCTAACGATCCGCTTCATTTAGACCCATTTCACTGTTTTCGAATTAACACAACATGTCCTGACTGGCTTTAAAAAAAACTACTCCTTCTCGCACACTTTTAGTAGCAATAGACATCAATAAGGCATTTGACACAGCCCTCCGTCACATCTTAATAGATAAAATACTAAATACTAATATGACCTGTTAAAGAGAAAAAAGTAATTTAGCTAACTTTCTATCAGGTCGTTCAACCGAAATCATACATAAAGCCCTCCTGTACATACAAATTATTCAATGGCGTCTCTCAAGGCGCC
>JABUQX010000660.1:25000-32500 GCA_015478945.1 Trachelipus rathkii | reverse complement strand
CGGTAGCAATGGAAAAAGCACCGAAAACACTAAAAAACTTCAAAAATGCTTAAAAGTATTTAAAAAAAAAGCTATAAAGTGTCAGATTTAGAGAACTATGTTGTCAGATCTAGCGACAAATCTTTCATCAATGAGTTTGGCTGTCAGTAGTGCGCTCTATACTACTTACCTTAATGTCCCACCGTCGCGGAGCAGCAGTTACATCGAATACTGTAATGGAGACATAATGGAAAGGGCTATCTGTCATTGTCACGTGATGAATGTGTGGAGATGCCATCGTGACTTCGGACGTAAGTTCAACGTTACATACACAAGCATTGGAAGAGTCATACATCGGCATGAGAAGACCAACGGGGCAAGGCAAACAACGCTTGGCAATACGACGGGAAAACCGATTTATACAACTACGCGCAGTGCAGGGGGGCGTTTTAGAACAGCAAGAAACCTCCAGAGACAGTTTCCGCAGGTACAAAGAGCACGTGTAAGTACTGATATGGTTGGCAGACAGCTTCGAGAACAAGGGTATCGGCCACGAAGGCTTGCCAGAGGGCCACTTCTTACGAGAGGTCATTGTACAGCGAGGGTCACATATGCACATTTACATGTCCACTGACCACTCCGGCAATGGGGACGTGTCCTATTTACGGACGAGTCCAGATTCAACCTCTATAGTTCCGATTGACGTCCAAGAATGCATCGGCGGTTCAACGAACGACATGCAGCGAGTAACATCCAAAGGGAGTTGCCATACGGTGGTGGATCAGTTATGATCTGGCCTCTGGGGTGGTATTTCGCTAACCACCCTTACAGACCCCTACATCCTTGGTGAAAGGTCCCTGACCGCCGCACGATACATTACGAACATCCTTAAAAAATATGCCATACCTTATGTGCCTTACATCGGTCTAGGATTCGTTCTTATGTATGATAATGCTCAACCTCACGCAGCCAGGTGTGTACACGAATTTCTACAGGAGGTGCAAATCGACACGCTCCGGTGGTCCGCTTACAATCCGGATCTCAATCTCATCGATCATGTGTGGAACATTTTGGAACGTGGACTTCGACAGTTCGACCTACCCCTAATGACTCAGGATGACATACGGAACCTCATACCTAGTTTGGGACGACGGTGCCAGGCCGTCATTATGTCGAGAGATCGTCATACATGGTATTGAAGAGCCATCAACACCCTATTGAAAACCCATGTACCTACACAGGTTCATGCCCGTTTTGCGCCATACACATGTGTTCCCATGTACAGTTTTATAGGGTCGTTCCCATACCCCCTTTTTACCCATATGTTTGTATGTTGTGTCTCTCAACATGTATGAACCATATTAAACAGGTCGTGGTCTATTCCTGTATATTTTCCTACATTTTTATGTACATTTTGTTCAGTGGTGCGATAATTTTGCGGGATAGTATATATATATATATATATATATATATATATATATATATATATATATATATATATATATATATATATATATATATAGATATATATATATATATATATATAGTATATATATATATATATATATGGGTATATATATATATATATATATATATATATATATATATAAAGGTAGTGGAAGAGTGACATGTAGCATTTCTGGAAGAATTTTCGTTTTGACAGTATCAGTTACATTTTTTCTTCTCGTCTCGTATTATTCAAGTTACTTAATTTCTTCACTGGCGATCGTTACCATGAAACTTCCCTTCAAAGACCTCACCGGTCTTTATCAACATAGACACGAATTCAAAATCTCTCTTCTTCGAGATTCTGCTATAGAAGATGAGTTTAAGGTAATCATTACTGTATGATTAGAATAATTTTTAATTAGACTTTTACTAAAAATGGTAATTATTATCAAAGAAAAAAGAAAAAAAATTAAGGTTCCTTCAAACCATCAAAGTGGTCTCCAACGCAAGAACGAATGAGAGCATGAAAGTCGTCAACAAACACATGGTTGCGAGGGAACAAATGCACCAAGTTCGCGCACAGTTCGCGAAAATTAGGCGGTTGTGTTCATGACCAGCATGAGCAGTTACGCGAGCAAATTTTCTTTCAGGTTGTTCGCCAGGTTTGCTTAAAAAGCGAGGATGCATCAAAGCGAATACGATCGCGAAAGCGTCCAACCCAATACATGGTATTTTTTCACAACTGAAAACGACTGATCAGTGAACTCGACAAACTGCGCGGGAAGTTCCCTTAAGTGTGTGATAACTAGTTCCGTAACAATTAGCTCCCGCTTTGGTTTAGGTCACTTTAAGTACTGCTACTACTAATAATAATAAAAATAATAATAATAATAAATTAAGCATTTCTGTTTTGGTAATTGAGTTCAACAGATTCTGAAAAAATATCGATATTTTTTCCCGATAATTGTTTTTTTTTATATATCTTTCGTCCCCATGTAAAAGTACTAAAACAGTTATGCCAAACCTCTCTCATGTATAAATGTAATAATCTCATCGATTATTATATATATACCCAAAAAAAATATATATATACCAAAAAAAAATTTTTTTTTTTTGAATTCATTTTAGGACCCATTAAGTTCAGGTTATGATAAGTTTTGTTAATTATACACAGTAAATGTGTGTCTACTTAACCAAACTCATCATAACCTTATTGATTTTTCGAACGTAAAATTTAATTTTTTATTAACAACATTTGGCATGTAGCTTCTAGGAATACCAAAAGATCGATTGATTTTTAAAAAAATATCAATTATATATATATATATATATATTACATACATATAATATATATAGCAGATTACATATGTTATTATACACACATATATACATATACACATATATATATATATAGAAAGAGTATATATATATATATATATATATATATATATATATATATATATATATTCAGTGGCGTATCCAGGATTTTTTTTCGGGGGGGCCAGACAAAATTGTTTCTATATATATATATATATATATATATATATATATATATATATATATATATATATATATATATATATATAAAATATATATATATATATATATATATATATATATATATATATATATATATATATATATATATATATATATATATATATATATATATATATATATATATATAAAGTGGAAGTACCAAATATTAAATTTTTTAAGAAAAAAATGGGAATAATTTATATAAATTTCTAAAATCATCTTTCCTGATGTTAACTTTAATCGCCATGAAAGTGAACAAAGTCCGAGATAACATCTTCAGTTTTTACATCAATATTTCGATGTATGTAGAGCAGGGCAAGTCCAGTAAGTCTTTCATCTCCAATAGTATTTCAAGTAGGTTTTCAGAAGTCATAATGTTGAAAACCTACTTTCTACTAAAGCAGTAGAATTGTGCCATGCATTTATTTCGCAGCAAGATGTAAATATTTGTAAATTCAGACTGCGCAAAAAACTAGTTCGTCTATTGCTGTTTTTGGACGATCTATGCTGTGATGCTATTTCAGCTTCTAAAAATCCCATTCTGCTTTTACTAAATCCCCAACGAGCTTTCGAGATCTTCTTTGCTAAATGTTACATCTTTTATCTTCATATGGTACATTACACCTGTTCGGTAAGGCAAATTGGAAGAAATAATTTCTTATGACTTAAAAACCTCTCTCCAACGCTGATATTATATCATCCAAAAATGATATAAAAATGGATGTGCGATAATAAGTCCGGGGGTCAGAAGTAGGAATGTTGGGTCTGTATTTTTGGAATTTGTTAATTGCAGCAATTTCAATACTCCATTCAGATTCAGATGCGCTTAAACATTTTTCATAAAATACAAATGAAATTCTAATGTTGTATTTTCTCTGATGGCTTGAGTTTAGTTTTAACTAGATTCATCTAATATATGCACTCACCAAATCAATAATGTGCCTGCAATCGTTTTAAAGATTGTATGTTAAACTTAAGTTTAGGATTTTAGGGAAACCATAAAGATGCAATATATAACATTGTTTAGAATTAAGGTATTTTTTTGACTGATCTCCAACTTCACATCTTATTTGTTCTAAAGCTGCTATTATCGGGTTTATTTGTATCTTTAAATAATAAAACTGATTCATTATGTTGTTCCAATGAGTTTCGCAAACTTTTTTAATCTCTTCGTGATTCTTATATAGGAATAAGTTCTATTTTTTCTTCAAACACTTTTGTCCTGTATAAAATGTACAACATTCTGATATTTTTCCAATTGCACTTGAATATTTTGAACTTTAAAGGTCTGTAGAGGTATAAATATAAGCACGCAAAAGCGGTATACAATAGCTTTGTGACATTTCTTTTTCCTTTTTACTCTCTCTGAACACCCATGAACTCGCCACTCATTGTTGCTCAACCGTCATACCCCTGTCCTTAGATTATTCATTCAAACCAAGTTCAGTTACTTTTTCAATTAATTTTTATAAGACTTATTCCCTTCAAATCATTTGCTGAGGCGAAACACAAAATTCTTTGACGGCAAGAGTATCAATATCAACGTAACGCACACACAACGGAAATTGCTCCTTCTGGAACACATCGATCGTCTCATCGGCTGAAACAGTAAAAATTTACTTTTATTTATATTTTGCAATAATTTTAAGTTGTTGAATGCGCAAATGACTGAATTAGAGCATTTTTGAATGTGGAACTGGTATACATGGTATTTCTAGCACTAGTTTTTAAAATGTTCTGGAAGCGAATGGTTCCAGCATTAAAAAATCCTCCCCAAAGGACTTACGAGATTTGTTCCGACAGCGACGAATTATATAAAACAATTTAACCTCTGCACTTATTATTAACGGATATGACATTTAAAATTTTTGCTTCGTGGGTTTCTGCAATACATTACATAAAAATAACGTTCATCGTATATATATATATATATATATATATATATATATATATATATATATATATATATATATATATATATATATATATATATATATATATATATTATATATATATATATATATATATATATATATATATATGTTTCATATATATATATACTGGTATATATATATATATATATATATATATATATATATATATATATATATATATATATATATATATATATATATATATATATATATATATATATATATATATATATATATATATATATATATATATATATATATATATATATATATATATATTAGCCCTACAACACTCAGGAAAAAAATTAGTAATTTTTAATGAAACTTAAATCGAATACGAATTCAATATCCCCGTATTTATAAAACTAAGAGCTCAATTTTATTAAAAGCGCACAAAATCAGTAATAAATTAATATTTAGTAATAATAGAAAAAACTTATTTTTACTAACTCCAACTCCACAGAAACATCTTCACTAATAACATGAAAAATAAAACTACTGGTCTGAGGCAAATTAGCTACCAACCTAGAAGGAAAAGTCTGACTCAACGAGTATGGCAGACTCTCGTTGAAGAATGAGTCAATAATTCTATATGAAATTATGAATTAAATACGGCGGTATAAGAGATAATCAAGTTATTATAAAATTAATTAATTAGTTAATTGTTATTCTTATATTATTATTTCTTGCTAATGTAATTTAAATTGGGATTCTTTAAAAGAAAAATGACTGCTAATTGAGCCGGTCGGAATAATGAGATTGCCTATCCGTAAAGGAAAAGGTACTATTTTGACTCAGAAAATAAGAGTTGCCACCAATCGCTAATATTAAAAAGGGAATAGAGTAGAAATTTCAGTCGGGGGTTTATCAATTAGGCTTCCGCACACACACACACATATATATATATATATATATATATATATATATATATATATATATATATATATATATATATATATATATATATATATATATATACACTGACTTTTTATATTTCTTTGTTGTTTGACCACGTCAAGGCATTGCCCACTCTGCCTACCCCCAAAAGCCGATACTGATATATATATATATATATATATATATATATATTTATATATATATATATATATATATATATATATATATATATATATATATATATATATATACTGTATATATATAAATATATATATATATATATATATATATATATATATATATATATATATATATATATATATATATATATATATATATATATATATATATATATATATATATATATATATATATATATATATATATATATATATAATAATAGAATACTAAAACACCATTGAAAAAAATTTATAATGAGATGAAGGACTTGACAAAATTTACATCCACTGTGAGTGATATGTACGATGTGATTTCGCGGGGAAAATTGGTAGGATTTTTGCCAACAGGATTATACGTGCCAATAGGTTATGATTTTGCTGAATTTTCTTTGCCAATAAAGACTACCAACTCATGGGCGACACCTAAAGGATTTATTTTAAAGGAGATCTTTGATTACAAGTAAGAAATATATATTTTCACTAATATATATATATATATATATATATATATATATATATATTTTTATTTATACATATATATATATATATATATATATATATATATATATATATATATATATATATATATATATATATATTTATATATATATATATATATATATATATATATATATATATATATATATATATATATATATATATATATATATATATATATATATATATATATATATATATATATATATATATATATATATATATATTTTATTTTATTTTTTTCAGCCTTCGAAAATTAATAGAAAGCGGGATTTTAAATAGAGAAGAAACTTTATACAACGAAAAACAAAAACAAAAACGAACCACCATTGTACAACAAGAAACTGGCCCGTGGCACCCGATTGATTTTAAAAATATTTTCTTGCCCTTTTCATTCTTTGTCTTTGGTGTGGTTTTATCGATGTTTATTCTTCTTATCGAGATTAGGATAAACCAATCTTCATAAATCTTAATTAGCCCCTATCATAGAGTTAAATATTTTATTATTATTATTTTAAACAATAAATTAAAAATATCAGATCTTATTTTTATTTTTTATTTTTGAAACTAAAATTTGAAAGAAATGGATATAAAGGACGTATTCCACTTAATATTTTCCCTCGTGGGAGTGGGAAGATACGCGAAATCCCCAGCAGGAGTCCCCTGGGGTGAAAATGTTCCAAATCAGTCTTGACCAATAGACTCAGCTCAGTCAGAAGTTACCATTCTTGAGTAATCGTGTGAAAATCGAGCAAATTTCTGCCATTCCATGCAACATCTCTGCCGTTAACGTAAGAACGTTAAACACTGCCTTTTAAGTAGCGTTTTCCTATAGTCGCAATTTTCCCTCACGTACAACGTAAAGGAAAAACACCTGCCAACAATTTACAAAGTAAAGCTTAGCACATTGTTTATTAGAAATTTTGAATAATACTGCTGGCGGCTCAAACAATAACAAGATGATGAAAACCTTATTCTATTTCAATGGATGAGGCAATTTTTTCAAATTAATTTCTTCGTGAACT